>WWET01003579.1:86173-107177 GCA_011038615.1 Limnodynastes dumerilii
CTTTGCATGCAGGGATATATCTTTAAATTGCTTACTGCACACAGACACTGACCAGCTTTACTATCACACTGTTATTAAGACTTGGGATAGGAAACATCACCTCTCTACTCTAAAACTGTTTGCAGCAGATGAAATATGACTCCCCTGAAATCAACATGGTTTAGCCCAGGTGTAACTAATTTCATGCACTTAGGTCTGGATCCAGCCCAATGAGGTTTCAGTAGCTTACTTCAGATTCAAGCATCTTACAAAGTAGTGATTGTAACAAACTCTCCACTCACCCCCCTGAGATTTAACTCGAGAGACTTTCAGGCCAAATACCGGCGATTTTGAAAGTCTCCCCTTAGTAAATTCAGAGATTAGTATGCTCCTCATGCTAAAAATCGCCAGAGAGATTTAAACACAGGCGATTTAAGTCTCCACTCATCTCCGGAGACTTTGTGGAGATTTTGCTTTAGTAAATACGGAGACTTGAAAATCGCTGGTAAAGTACAGGAAACACCGGCGATTTTACTCAATTCGACCTTAGTAAATGAGTCCCCTGAAGTGCCTCCACTGATGTGCCTCAAAGATTTACAAAAAAATGGTTGATCAGTGAATATTATGTTTTCATTGATAAACCATGGTGACATCAACATATCAAAACATCTGTATCAGATAATCTTTCATGTCCGCATTGAAGGATAATTGTCAAAAAAGATTTGTTGATTTGCCAGTTAACACCGCAGTGTTTAACCATCTTTAGTACTCTAATATTAATCTAATCTATTCATATCAAAATTGTCTTCTCTGTTTAATATATTCTTGTGCCATATATTATCAACAGCGACTGCAGTATCTCTGACTGGCAGTGGTAGTATCTCATTGAAGTATAATATTAGTGGGATTACATGGATGGTAATAGGAAATTGCCTTATTCTGCACACAATTACAACAGCAATATTTCATGAGGATTAAAGTGATTGCCATAGTTTCTAGTTTTAAAAGTCTCTGTTTCATCATTTACTTTTATGCTGAAATATTACTAATTTCTTTCACATTCAACTACCTTTAGCAAAATGAGTCCACTCAATGAGATAGTGTACTGACATGTAATAATTTAATACAGGAAAAAGACAGTCCATTTGGTGCTTATTATCTTTTTCTTTTATATACCGATGTACATATGAGAATTTAAATAGGCTTCTAAGAATCCATTACTGTCCTCAGATATGATCATGCTGTTTGTAAGAGATCAGTGCATCACTGGCTTGTGTTCTGTTTTAAGTTTTTATTAGGGCCATTTCGAAATGTGTTTTTCTTTTGGTTCATTATTATTTCAGTGATAAAATTCTTCATAAATTACAAATGAGCCTAACAGGATAGCGCGTGGGACGTTGCTAGGCAACGGTCAGCTGGTGAGATTTGAAATGAGGAGCTGTCTCTAGAAGCTTCTGGGGCGAAAGTTTATGAGGTGAGTTTGACTTGGGAGTTCAGTTGGTGACAGCAGTTGGCATTTGGTGTGTGTGAGGGAAGGAGGCAGTGAAGCTGAGGGGGAAAGTGAAGAAGTAATATTAGAAAGTCGGAGACTGACAGAGAGAGAAAAATTAGAGAGAAAGCTGAGAGCTAGTGAAGGTGTTAAAAGGAGCTATCAGAGGTGCTGAGAGGGACAGTAGTGGAGCCGCTAAATTAAGGAGAAAGAGGTAACAGAGTGAGCAAGTGAGCTGAGGAGAAGAAGGGACAGCTGAGAGGAAGCAGTGGTGGAGTTGCTGTTTCAGAACAGGACGGCAAGCTGGGGAAGAGGTGAAGGAGGTATCGGAGGTGCGGAGAGAGAGAGAGGGGTAGAGCTTGTGAACTACGGGAAAGTGGTAATGAAAACGGAGCCAGCTTTGGATTTAGTCATTGTGTAACGGAGGTGACGGGGATGGAGGGGATAGACATGTGAATACATTGGAGTAGCCGGGCAGTTTGCTTAGGAACACTGTTGGATAGTGTGAACAGCTGAGACGAGTGGAGAACGGGCTGTGGAGCAGAGGAGATAAGAAAAGCCTTTGCATTGAGCATTGGGAGATAGTCTGTGGGGGGTATTCTTTCTCTTAAAGGACTGTATTTTAGCTTGTGCTAATATTATAGTAAGATTGCTATTTCTTGGTTCGGCTTAAGAAATGTTTTTTTTATATTAAATTGCTATTTTTGGGCTACTTACATGCTCTTTTGAAGAAGTATTTCCTGTGCTACAACTTGTGAATATTACTATTTTATATGCACTGATGAGATAATATGTTATCTAATATATTTATGCAAAATTGATGTTTCTTAATTGTATCTGCTTTACATGCATGATTTTGAAAGTAAAAATATTCTTTGTGATATGTATGTAAAATATGTTACATCGATTGTAATTGTTACTCATGCTCTGTTCAGAGATTCAAAATAAGTTTTCTGCTTATCCTTAATTAAATTTAATAAGTAAAGATTAAATATTTATTAAAACTCTCATGATTTAATCTCCAGCAGCCAGCCTTCTCTCCAATGCACTACTTCCTGAGCCCTTTTCCTTCCTCTCATTGGCTCCCCAGCCTGACCATCATCTTTAGGAAGATCTCATGTTGGCGGGGCTATGGCGTGGCGAGTCCTGATTGGCTTGCCAGCGTCTCCACATTCAAACAGCCTGCAGTGAGCCTGGGAAGCTGCAGATTCCCGATACAAGTTGCTACAGACATTCTGGTCGGTACAGACTGTTAAAAAATGGTACTGTACCGGCCAAATAGGCACAGTTGGAGGGTATGGTAATATTAGAAAGTCGGAGACTGACAGAGAGAGAAAAATTAGAGAGAAAGCTGAGAGCTAGTGAAGGTGTTAAAAGGAGCTATCAGAGGTGCTGAGAGGGACAGTAGTGGAGCCGCTAAATTAAGGAGAAAGAGGTAACAGAGTGAGCAAGTGAGCTGAGGAGAAGAAGGGACAGCTGAGAGGAAGCAGTGGTGGAGTTGCTGTTTCAGAACAGGACGGCAAGCTGGGGAAGAGGTGAAGGAGGTATCGGAGGTGCGGAGAGAGAGAGAGGTAGAGCCTGTGAACTACGGGAAAGTGGTAATGAAAACGGAGCCAGCTTTGGATTTAGTCATTGTGTAACAGAGGTGACGGGGATGGAGGGGATAGACCTGTGAATACATTGGAGTAGCCGGGCAGTTTGCTTAGGAACACTGTTGGATAGTGTGAACAGCTGAGACAAGTGGAGAACAGGCTGCGGAGCAGAGGAGATAATAAAGCCTTTGCATTGAACATTGGGAGATTGTCTGCAGGAGTATTCTTTCTCTTAAAGCTTGTGCTAATATTATAATAAGATTGCTATTTCTTGGTTAAAAATACTTTATAAGTTCGGCTTAAGAAATTTTATTTTTCTATTAAATTGCTATTTTTGGGCTAGTTACATGCTCTTTTGAGGAAGTATTTCCTGTGCTACAACTTGTGAATATTACTATTTTATATGCACAGATGAGATAATATGTTATCTAATATATTTATGCAAAATTGATGTTTCTTAATTATATCTGCTTTACATGCATGATTTTGAAAGTAAAAATATTATTTGTGATATGTATGTAAAATATGTTACATCGATTGTAATTGTTACTCATGCTCTGTTCAGAGATTCAAAATAAGTTTTCTGCTTATCCTTAATTAAATTTAATAAGTAAAGATTAAATATTTATTAAAACTAAATTTATTTTACTTAAAGTGATTCTAAGTTTCCTTACATTGCTTACACCTCTCTGCCATCCACCATACCATCATAAACCTGTAACCCTTACCACCCGGGTATCGCATATCCATCTGTCTGTCTATCTATCTATCTATCTATCTATCTATCTATCTATCTATCTATCTATCTATCTATCTATCTCATATCTATCTATCTATCTAATATCTATCTATCTAATATCTATCTACTGCGTGATTTAATTTCAGAGGGCTACTAGTTTTTCCAATAAGTCTCCATATCTAGAGAATACTTCTGCGTGTACTAACACAATCTTTACTGCAACGATTCCCATTCATATTTCTGCATAGGGCCACCTTGTGGGCGATCACACCATTGCAGCAACGGTTTATTTCTAGTTATTTTAGTAACGAGAGAAATGTGTAGAAGAGCATCATTAAACAGGTCATAGCTTTAAAATAATTACTGCTGTTTAACAAGATGTCAGATCATGAGTTAAAACAGTCAGTATGTACCCAGCAAAGTCCTTCCCAAACCAACACACTTCTTGTTAGAAACAGTTTATAAAATGGATTTAAAAAAATGTCCCTAGAAGAAAATGTAGAACACAATATTGAATATTTATGTGAAGTTAAAATTGCATTTAATCTAGATGACACACTTAATTGTGTTTCTAAGATTTTAATGTTTTTTTTTTCTTTTTTTTTTTTTTTTTTTTTTTTTTCCACTGGGGGGGGTTTTGGGCCACCCACCCCCCCCCCCCCCCCCCCGGGTGCACCGCTGTATCTATCTATCTATCTATCTATCTATCTATCTATCTCATATCTATCTTATCTATCTCCAAAATACCCCAAAAAAAGAGTTAACATGTCACTCCGTATAGACATATAAGAGGCATTGAATTCCCTGCAGAAATAGGAATTGTTGCAGAGTGTTCTAATGTCTTTCTTTTACAGGAGCCAGCGGTAGTGTAATACTTAGGTGTCCCTATGGGGCAGCTTATATTGTAGAAAACTGAGAAACTGTATTTTCTGTAATCCTTTGAGTATGGTCTAGGTCAGATGTGAATAACAGTCAGCAGGAGGACCCTTTGGCCACTTGCCCTGTGAAACCCAAACTCTATTACAAAGTACTGAAATGTATCAGATTTCCATCACTGCTCTAGATATGAAAAATGGTTTTACCATTACATAAATGTGTCTCAAAAGCATAAATTTGTTGCCATCAGGGTTCAGAATTAGAAGTCACAATGTGTCACATGAATGAAAAAGACGGACCTTTAGGTGTAAAACCAAAACCACCCTAACACAAATAGGGATCAACAAATAACAAAAACAAAATAAAGCTCTATTTTTATTCAACAAAAATAAATCTGTGATTTAGCAAAACATACCCGTGCTCGCTCCCTATTTTATATTTACATTTTTGGGACATTATCATGTTCTCTCTATATTTTTATTACATCATTTTGTATTGATTTTGAGATACAGTTTTTACATATAATCCCCAAGATATTTTATTAAATGTACTATTTACCATCTGGTATCATTCATTGTTAAAATAAAAATAATGTTATCCCTTAAACCCAGGTCCATTTACCTCGCATATTACATCCCGGTCCATTTCCCTCGCATATCTACCACTGTTTGAGAACTCCTGAAAAAAAACAAAAGAATGTCTAAATAAAAGTAGAGAAAATGGCCCGGATTCACAACCCTGGACGTATTGCACATACGTCCTTAATTTACCGATAATAGCTACTACGCATGCATAGTAACTATTTTATGTAATCTACGTTTCGTTTTGTTACGTAGATTGCGTATATGCTATCTTAAAGACCACATATACGCAATCCACGTAACAAAATTATGTAACAAAATGATACTTAGATTACATAAAATTGTTACTGCGCATGCGTAGTAGCTATTATCGGTAAATTAAGGACGTATGTGCAATACGTCCGGGTTTGTGAATCCAGGCCAATGTACTTAATGTACAGTATATCAATTCGAGAATCAATGTTGCTCCTATAGCAAATCATATATTCTGTGCAGACTGAGTGTGCTGTAACCTCATAAATGGGGTATAGTAGTATATTGTTGTATTCTGCACACTAGACTGCTGTATCTCTATAGAAATGATCCATCTTATTTGCTTTCAAGCTCTTGCTAACACTGCTGCAGATGCTAATGCACAATTTACATTTTACTGTTATATATATTAAAGACAGTAAATTCTAAACTAGTAACAAATCATATCAGTATTTGTAAGAATACCTGCCACTTTGTGTTATTTGTGTATAATGTTTTTTAAAAATCTGTCTTATCTTAAAACATTTCATGTCATCAATGCGTAATATAAATGATAGACAGTCAGTGGTATTTAATGCAGTGATTTGTTTGGGGGATATAAGATTGCCGATAAAAATCGATAAAGGTAAATATGTGGTTGTTTGAAACATTTCTTTTCCAAAACCACTGAGGGGTGGTGTGTGGGGCCAATCTCAGATACCCTTTCCTCTTCAGGATGGATTATCACTCTCAACAGAAGAGGTGAGTGGAAGCAATATCAGGACCTTTACCTTGGGAAAAATATCCCATTTATCGGCCACCTCCTGCTGGGAGCGATAATCGTTCTAGTGTGTTGGCCAGATTTTGTCTACTAATTGGGCCCAAACATTTTTCAGTTACACAACAAAAAAAAATGCTTCCTTTTTGTTTTTAATTTTTTTTTAAATAAGAATATTTCTTTCTATTCACAAATTCAAAAGACTTTATCATTTATGGGGACAGATTTACTAAGCTGCGGGTTTGGAAAAGTGGAGATTTTGCCTATAGCAACCAATCAGATTCTATCTCTCACTTTACATACTAAAAGTGTAAGTTAAAATCTGATTGGTTGCTATGGGCAACATCTCTACTTAACCTGCAGCTTAAAGTCTGGCCCATGGTCTTTTGGTCCCTTATTAGTACAGTCCTTAAACATCATCTTAGAAATACATATAAAATGTTACCATTCTCATGTCTATGATAACTGATTCTAGATTAATTAATTTATTACACATATATAAGAGGCACTGAATTCCCTGCAGAAATAGGAATTGTTGCAGAGTGTTCTAATGTCTTTCTTTTACAGGAGCCAGCGGTAGTGTAATACTTAGGTGTCCCTATGGGGCAGCTTATATTGTAGAAAACTGAGAAACTGTATTTTCTGTAATCCTTTGAGTATGGTCTAGGTCAGATGTGAATAACAGTCAGCAGGAGGACCCTTTGGCCACTTGCCCTGTGAAACCCAAACTCTATTACAAAGTACTGAAATGTATCAGATTTCCATCACTGCTCTAGGTATGAAAAATGGTTTTACCATTACATAAATGTGTCTCAAAAGCATAAATTTGCTGCCATCAGGGTTCAGAATTAGAAGTCACAATGTGTCACATGAATGAAAAAGATGGACCTTTAGGTGTAAACCAAAACCACCCTAACACAAATAGGGATCAACAAATAATGAAAACAAAATAAAGCTCTATTTTTATTCAACAAAAATAAATCTGTGATTTAGCAAAACATACCCATGCTCGCCCCCTATTTACATTTTTGGGACATTATCATGCTCTCTCTATATTTTTATTACATCATTTTGTATCGATTTTGAGATACAGTTTTTACATATAATCCCCAAGATATTTTATTAAATGTACTATTTACCATCTGGTATCATTCATTGTTAAAATACAAATAATGTTATTCCTTACATCCCGGTCCATTTCCCTCGCATATCTACCACTGTTTGAGAACTCCTGAAAAAAAACAAAAGAATGTCTAAATAAAAGTAGAGAAAATGGCCCGGATTCACAACCCTGGACGTATTGCACATACGTCCTTAATTTACCGATAATAGCTACTACGCATGCATAGTAACTATTTTATGTAATCTACGTTTCCTTTTGTTACGTAGATTGCGTATATGCGGTCTTAAAGACAACGTAACAAAATTATGCGTGCGTAGTAGCTATTATCGGTAAATTAAGGACGTATGTGCAATACGTCCGGGTTTGTGAATCCAGGCCAATGTACTTAATGTACAGTATATCAATTCGAGAATCAATGTTGCTCCTATAGCAAATCATATATTCTGTGCAGACTGAGTTTGCAGCAACCTCATAAATGGGGTATAGTAGTATATTGTTGTATTCTGCACACTAGACTGCTGTATCTGTATAGAAATGATCCATCTTATTTGCTTTCAAGCTCTTGCTAACACTGCTGCAGATGCTAATGCACAATTAAAATTTTACTGTTATATATATTAAAGACAGTAAATTCTAAACTAGTAACAAATCATATCAGTATTTGCAAGATTACCTACCACTTTGTGTTATTTGTGTATAATGTTTTTAATAATCTGTCTTATCTTAAAACATATTTCATGTCATCAATGCGTAATATAAATGGTAGATAGTCATTGCATTTAATGCAGTGATTTGTTTGGGGGATATAAGATTGCTGATAAAATTCGATAAAGGTAAATATGTGGTGGTTTGAAACATTTCTTTTCCCAAACCACTGAGGGGTGGTGTGTGGGGCCAATCTCAGATACCCTTTCCTCTTCAGGATGGATTATCACTCTCAACAGAAGAGGTGAGTGGAAGCAATATCAGGACCTTTACCTTGGGAAAAATATCCCATTTATCGGCCACCTCCTGCTGGGAGCGATAATCGTTCTAGTGTGTTGGCCAGATTTTGTCTACTAATTGGGCCCAAACATTTTTCAGTTACACAACAAAAAAAAATGCTTCCTTTTTGTTTTTCATTTTTTTTTAAATAAGAGTATTTCTTTCTAGTCACAAATTCAAAAGACTTTATCATTTATGGGGACAGATTTACTAAGCTGCGGGTTTGGAAAAGTGGAGATTTTGCCTATAGCAACCAATCAGATTCTATCTCTCACTTTCTTTTTACATACTAAAAGTGTAAGTTAAAATCTGATTGGTTGCTATGGGCAACATCTCTACTTAACCTGCAGCTTAAAGTCTGGCCCATGGTCTTTTGGTCCCTTATTAGTACAGTCCTTAAACATCATCTTAGAAATACGTATAAAATGTTACCATTCTCATGTCTATGATAATTGATTCTAGATTAATTAATTTATTACACGTTTCCCTTAAATCCGTTTTCATTTTTGTTTGCCAGTAACTTAGATGCCCTTTGAGTTGTGAATTTAAGAGGCTGTTTAATTTGCATTGTTTTTATTCCTAGAGCCAGTGTTTGTTATTCCAAGCATTCTGTCTGCCCTTTTCAGGTCTGTGAAAAATCTTCCAAACATTGTCCTCGGTGACTTCATATTTCTTTTACTGGGTCATGATAATTACATTTTGAGCTGAAAAATATGCCCTGTTGCCAAAGTACTTGGTTAAGGCTTATCTTGCATCAGGTGTGAAAGTGTTATCTATATTCTACTGTAGCTTTTATAAAAGGCACCACAATACACAACCATTAAACCTATTAGACTTCATTTAACTATTTTGATATTACTTACATAATACAATTAAATTTATCAAAAGTTTGTTTTAGAGAGGTTTTGAATAACATGTCACCAAGGACCTGTTTCAGATTTAAGAAGGAGCTTGAAAATAAGAGAGAAAGGTTACACCTGGGCAAAACCATGTTAATTTCAAGGGAAGTCAAGTTAATTTTATTCTTTGCATGAATGGATATATCTTTGAATTGTTTACTGCACACAGATACTGACCATCTTTAAAATAAATGTCAGCACATTAATTTATAAACAAACAAAAAATAATCTCTTATCATTAAAGAGCAAGATGTAAAGGATTAGATACTGACTTTCAAAAAGGGAGGCATTTCTGGATTGCTAGGATCGGAAAATAACTGCTTTTAGCATATACAGTATGGGCCGTATCCAGACCTATGATGGCTGGCGTTAAGACGCCAGCCAGCAACGTATGATCGGCTTAAAAGCCGATCTGCGCATGCGCTGGGCATATGTTGCCTGGCGTAGCTATGGAATCGCCTGATCGTGGATCGGGTGTCCTTAGCAGCAGCGGAGTAACGGGGCGATCCCCTCCGTTACTATACTGCAGTTAGTGCAGGTAGGCGGGGGAGAGAGGGTAATGAGGCTGGGAGGGCGGCATTAGCATAGCAACGCCGCCGTCCCAGCATATTAACACTCGCTTACGCCGGCTGAAGTTAGGGTAGCCTCCAGCTGACGTAAGCGAGTGTTACTACGCTGGGGCAAGGGGGAGTGTTGGGGGAGTGAAGCGATGGTACGCTGAGCGTTAGCACGCTCAGTGTACTATCGTAGCTCTGGATCAGGCCCTATGTATCTGGATCCATAAGATTTGGGCTGCATTTTACCTACAGCATAGTTTATCCTGAACTATCTGTGTGCTTTCCTTACTGCACTGCAACAGGATGCTTATCTGTGTTAGTCATGTTCCCCTTTCAGCTTCCTGTATCCATGATCATCAATGTGCTTCACACCTATCTTTTACTTTTGTGTACAATCTGTTAGTCTGCATGTACATCAGCTGTATATCACATTTTGGATACCTTTTCCAGGTTGTCCCATCAACTCTGAACACCAGTTTTACGAAGTCGTACAATATTGGTTGTGCTGTGTTACTGCTCTGGCATCTGAACCATATTCCACTGATGGACATCTACATAGAAAAATAGAATATGACGACAGATGACACTTGTTCCAACTAGTCTGCCCATTATTTAATCTATGGTAACTTCAAACCCTATTTTGTTCTTTGTAATGAAACCCCTATGTCAATCCCAAGCATGCTTAGCCTCTACCACCTTTGATGGGAAGTTATTCCACTTATCTACCACCCATTCTGTGAAGAAATATTTTTTCAGATTTCATCTGAACTTACTTCCCTCCAGTTTCAGTGCATTCCAATGTGTTTCCCTCCTGTACTTTGCTAAAACCCTTCATCAGGGGTGTTTTCAGAAGTGAGGGGGCCCTTGTGCAGGATTTATACACGGGCCCCCTCATCCCCTAAGCCCCCCCCCACAGAACCCCTGAACCCCATTCCTCCCCTGCCCTTTGCTAAAACCCTTCATCAGGGGTGTTTTCAGAAGTGAGGGGGCCCTTGTGCAGGATTTATACACGGGCCCCCTCATCCCCTAAGCCCCCCCCCACAGAACCCCTGAACCCCATTCCTCCCCTGCCCCCACAGAAAATGAAAAAAAAAAAAGAGATACATAATGGGTGCAAAGTGTGCGCCATGGGTCCCCCTGTTGTGAGGGGCTCATGTGCACTGCATACCCTGCACCCATTATAGATACGCCAATACTCTTCATATATTTGAAGGTTTCTATTAATTCCCCCTTTTCTCTTCTGGGAGTCTTACGGTTAGGCTGCGGGTAGGGCGCTTTTAGGGTCATGGGGCCTGATCCAGAGGTACGATGTAGCGCTGAGCAGGCGTATGGCCCCTTACTTACGCCGGCTGAAGGCTACCCTAACTTCAGCCGGCGTAAGGAAGGGGTCATATGCTCGCACAGGAGCGTGTGGCCGCTTAGAAAAATAGAATATGACGACAGATGACACTTGTTCCAACTAGTCTGCCCATTATTTAATCTATGGTAACTTCAAACCCTATTTTGTTCTTTGTAATGAAACCCCTATGTCAATCCCAAGCATGCTTAGCCTCTACCACCTTTGATGGGAAGTTATTCCACTTATCTACCACCCATTCTGTGAAGAAATATTTTTTCAGATTTCATCTGAACTTACTTCCCTCCAGTTTCAGTGCATTCCAATGTGTTTCCCTCCTGTACTTTGCTAAAACCCTTCATCAGGGGTGTTTTCAGAAGTGAGGGGGCCCTTGTGCAGGATTGGTCAGGATACCTGGAAGGGAGTCCTAATGTTAGGCTGCGGGGAAAAGAGGGTTAGGGTAATGGAAGAGGAGGGTTAGGGTAAGGATTAGGGTAAGGGGTGGGGTTACATTAATACTCACCATTTGCCACTGCATCTTCTTTCTTCCATGGATCAATTGCTTCTTCTCTGCCAGTTGTGATCTGGCTGCAAGAAAATGTCATTTCAAAAAAGGGCCGTTCTCAGCGGTGACCCACACCCATTATGACAGTACGTCATGGCACCTTCCATATATATTTGGTCATAGGGCAAGAGGACAACCTTCTCCTTGAAGAAGATTATGTATACATAAAGGCTAAGGCTAGCCACTATAAGAAACCGTGTGAGTCTGTCTATGGTTTATTTTTACTTTTGACAGAAGCTTGCTACATCCTACACATCATAGCGCATGTGAGGCAGACCCTACAAATCTATCTTTTTTTTTATTAATGACCAACAAAAACTGCTGCATCGACTTGAACCAGGATTGGCACAGTTGATGATGCCCTGGAAAAGCTCTCCTCCCTTTACTCACCTTCCATTTCTCCAGTACTGATAATTCCCTCTATCTCCTTATGTTGTGAGTTGTATTGTGAGATAAATGGGATGATTTGTGTTTTTTCTCCTGTTTGTTCACCTTTTTGTCTTTTTAACAGTAATTCTCTATCAATTTGACTCACTTCTCTAATAGTTTTGTCTAAATGATCTTCTGTGTAGCCTCTCTGTAGGAACTGTTTTTTCTTTTCATTCATATGTGTTATCGTAGTATTTTCTCTGGAACAGTTTCTCTTGATTCGAAGAAACTGTCCTTTTGGGATATTCTCTAACCATTTTCTATGGTGGTTACTACTGATAGGTATGTAGGAGTTTGTATCAGTCTGTTTTGTGAAATTTTGAGTTAAAATCATATTGTCTAAAATATAGATTTCCAAGTCTAAAAAATTTACTTTTGTGGGACTTATCTCAAAACTTAAAAGGATATTGAGGTCATTTGTATTTAAACTGGTACAGAAATGATTCAGTTCTTCGTCTGTTCCTCCCCATATAAAGAGGACATCATCTATATATCGTTTCCAGAGCACTAGGTTCGCTCCAGCCTGGGTTAGGATATTACTTTCCCAATATGCCAAGAATAGATTGGCATAGCATGGAGCGAACCTAGTGCCCATCGCTGTCCCCCGTTGTTGCATATAAAATTGGCCATTGAAGTAAAAGTAGTTATTTAAAAGGATAAATTTAATACCTTCTAAAATAAACATTTTAAGATCCTCTTTAATATCACTAAAATCTAAAAAGCTCTTAACTGCCTTTATTCCATCCTAAATCTGTCTATCTATCTATCTACAAATCTATATTTTTTCTTCTTACCAACAAAAACTGCTGCACCGACTTGAACCAGGATTGGCACAGTTGATGATGCCCTGGAAAAGCTCTACTCCCTATACTCACCGTCCATTTCTCCAGTATCTGATATATATAGCAGCCCTGTGGGAACAGACTGTCCCAATGCTGCTGTATTGATAAGTGTTTCCTCTGTGATTCTCTGCACCTTTTCTGACTTTATGATAATGTGGAAAATCAGGGTAGAGAATGGCAATCCCCCTTGGGTTGGGCAAAACATGCCTCCTGTATCTGAAACACTTAGGTGACAAACACATGCCTCCTCTGATGAGTTCAAATGTGCCCTTTTTTAAATTAAAGTTACCTCTTAAAACACCAATGTTTCCCTCTCAGGTACTGCATAATACAATGACTAGCCATATGCACTAATAAATATGCTTTAAATTGGATTTTTCTAATGTAATTACATGCATTTTATTATAACACATTTTTTTTCTCTGTTAGCCAATGGCTGTAATTTGTTATAGGCAGCTGAATAGATAGTTACCATCTATGTAATGGTACAAGGGTCTCTTACGTAAGATGCTTGAAAGCTTCTTAGGTTAGCAAATGAAAGTCTGTACATTATTTCCTTTATTAGGAAAAACATTAAATGATAACATGGGTGAAAATCTCACAAGGCCACTGGAGCAATGTGAGGACTAGAAAGTAGTAGGGGGGAGGACAAGAGGGAAAGCTGTGACAGTCTTGTCACTGCTACAGACAGTATTGAGGAGAGATGGGGGCACTAAAAAACATGAGTGAGAAATAAGTCTGAGCATTGTATAGATGGGAGGGACAATAAACGACTGATTGGGACTTCAGTCACAGTATTTTCAACAAAGGGTTAATGTTCTAGAATTTTCTGATAGGAATTAGTGTTAATTGGTGGATTGTAGTAAAGGGGTGGGGGGTTAGGTCAGGTGACAGAGTTTAGATAAGGGTTAGGTTAGGGCGTGGCTGTCACTCTTTGATGTCTCGTTGGATGGATGAGTATATTACTGTCTGACCTGCCTGTCATTGATTGTTCTTTCTAAATTCTTGCCTGTCTTTTTCACCCTTTTTAATTTTCTTCTATTTTCCTCTTCTACCTGTCTTTCCATTGCTTCTAATTCCTGTATTAAGGTGCGTATTGGTGGTTTTGCTAACTTAATCAGTGGATTGCATATCTGTTGTTCTTACTGTCCCCTGTTGCCATGCCCTGTCCTGCTAGGCGCCGCACAGCTCCCCTCCGGTTTCTGGACGCCGGGGCCTCCGGTCCTGGTTCAGAGCACGGCACGTCCCTGGGGTGTCGAATGTAATTGCAGATGCCCTGTCCTGTTTTAACTGGGTTAAGTTTAGGGAATTGGCACCCAATGCTAATCCAGTTGGTTTGTCTTGCCCATGTCATCTGTGGCAGGTTGTTCAGCCGGCCTTGAAGAATTGGCTGCACGATCCCTGGCCCCCGGTACTTTGAAGGCATATCAGAGTGCATGGGATCAGTGGATCAATTATAAGAGGAGTAGAGCAGTACCAGTTAAGGCTGATGGGAAGGTGCTGCAGGATTGGCTTTGGCGCGAATTTCAGGCGGGTAGGTCGAAGGCATCCATGTCCACCCTCCTTGCAGGAGTTTCCTTTTTCACCAGATTGCGGGGCGATTTTGATTTCACCAAAGATTTCTTTATTTCTAGAATTTTAAAAGGATGGGCCCGTACTAGGGCGCCTCCCAGGGTCAACCGGTAGGCGTTCAGTAGATTCGGGCTTACTACGGGAAAATGTTATAATCTCGGAGGAGTCTATTTCTTGTAAAATTCACCGTTCCAAAACGGATCAATCAGCAAGAGGCAGGTGGATTGTGCTTAGCTGGCAGTTCTCTGCCAGCATATGCCCGGTTTATTTAGCGCAGCAGTATCTTAGAGGGGGTCATCTGGGGGGGGGGTCAAATTGGTTAGCGCATTGCAATTCTTCCCCTCTTACTAGGCTTCAATTTGCTGCGGTGTTGAAGCTTTGCTTGCATGGTCTGGGCTTGGAACCTTCCGACTACGGAACCCATTCCTTCAGAATAGGTGCCTCGACTTCCGCTGCCTCAGAAGGCCGTTCTGCGGATCAAATTAAGCATCTGGGGAGGTGGAAGATTTCTTTATTTCTAGAGTTTTAAAAGGATGGGCCCGTACTAGGGCGCCTCCCAGGGTCAACCGGGAAGCGTTCAGTAGATTCGGGCTTACTACGGGAAAATGTTATAATCTCGGAGGAGTCTATTTCATGTAAAATTCACCGTTCCAAAACGGATCAATCCTTCAGAATAGGTGCCGCGACTTCCGCTGCCTCAGAAGGCCGTTCTGCGGATCAAATTAAGCATCTGGGGAGGTGGAAGTCTGGGGTGTTCCGTAAATATATTAGTTTGGATAAATTGTAGATATGATGTTGATAATTTGCCTGTTGTGTTAGCTTTCGACAGGTTGCTGTTGAGTAAGTAAGTTATGTCTATGGGAAAATTCATGGTCAGTGCGAGATATGAAAGGGTTTTCTCCTGCATTTTTCCCCTTTAGTAAGGTTTCCGCATTGGCCTTTGGAGACTTTGGGGGTTTTCAGGAGTTTTTCATCCTTCCATATGGTTCGTGTTAAATACGGTTAGCATTTCCTTACCCCTGTGTTTTCTCTCCCCTGTGTCTTTTTGTTGTGCTGGTTATTGTTGCACACTAGTTTTTGTATTAATTAGTTTACTTGGATCTTTTATTACAGGTTATGGACCCCATGGCTGTTCTGCCTGGATTATGAGGCATTCCTACATTTACTGGGCTAACCAGTTTATTCAAAAAAGCCCTGAAGTGAACGCTCCCTCGGGTTGGTTAGGCTTTAGGGGATGCGATGGGAATTGTTTTATTTATTGTTTTCCCATATGGTGAAGTGTTTTGGGCTGCCTTCATGTTTAATTATCCATTTAGGGGGGAACGATTTGGGGCATATTACCTCCTGTGCTCTAGAGTTAGCAATCAAGCGGGATATTACAGCCATTCATGCCCTTTATCCTAAAATGCTCATTGTTTGGTCCAAAATTATTCCCAGAAGGACCTGGAGGGGGCCTGGTTCTATTAAAGGGGTAGATAGGGTGCAAAAACAGCTGAATAGAGCCATCGCTAAGTTCTTGATTTATTTCCCATCCCCTCATTGGGCATGAGTCAGTTGTTTTATACAGGGGGGATGGGGTACATCCATCTGATGCGGGGAATGAGATCTTTGTTCAGGCACTATTTGATATCCTAGGGGGTTGTTAGGTGGTGTGCGTAGGCACGGGGTGCCTTCACTTTGGCGATAGAGGTGGTGTGTGGTGGTATGTTATGTGTGGCGCAAGAAAAGAAAAGGGGAAATGTCTGCTTGCGCACCTCTTTTGTTTAATGCCAGGTTGTCCGCCCCCTGATGGGGCCTTTGGTCTGCCTCCTCCCGGCTGGGGGATGTGCACTTTGAAGAGGTAGAGCCAGGGGAACGGTGGGAGGTGGGGGCACCTTATCTTACAGCTTGGTTGCTTCTGACTTTGGATCCGGAGGTGACACACCTACCTGCTATGCCACCTTGTCTCACCCCCAAATTTTATAGTCCAAAAACATTTCAATTAATAATTCATTCTCCTTTTATTATTCAATAAACCTATGCCCCATTTTAAACGCAATAAAGTCGTCTCTGTTTTTATTGTGTGAATGTTGGGTACTGTGAGTGAAGGACTCAATCATGGTTCGTTTAATCTCCAAGATTTCTGTTGCTGGGCCTGTCCTAATTATGTACTGGTTAATACTTTCTGGTACTGCCACCTTTTCAGCAGCACAGTGATCACATGATTACTTGAAGGTCCTATGTTGGTTCTAACATTACCGTGGGACTTAGAAAGGACTGGGAATATTATAGGGGGCATATATTGAGCATGGCAGTTGTATCAATTTCTACATTGGGCAGGCAGCACATACCGTTATATATTCTATATTTCTTTCCTTATCTCCTTATTTTAGGAAACTCACCGAGACTAAAATATTATGATATATTCTAATTTCTTTGTCCCTATAAATCCTTAATCGTTTTTCTTATTTTAAAAAACATTTCATAAACAATAATACTGTATCTCTTGTGGTGCTGAAGTGCAGATAATGAAATGTAGTTTCCTTTTTCACCAGATTGCGGGGCGATTTTGATTTCACCAAAGATTTCTTTATTTCTAGAGTTTTAAAAGGATGGGCCCGTACTAAAGCGCTTCCCAGGGTCAACCGGGAAGCGTTCGGTAGATTCGGGCTTACTACGGGAAAATGTTATAATCTCGGAGGAGTCAATTTCTTGTAAAATTCACCGTTCCAAAATGGATCAATCAGCAAGAGTCAGGTGGATTTTGCTTAACCAGCAGTTCTATGCCAGCATATGCCCGGTTTATTTAGCGCAGCAGTATCTTAGAGGGGGTCATCCGGGGGAAGGTCAAATTGGTTAGCGCATTGCAATTCTTCCCCTCTTACTAGGTTTCAATTTGCTGTGGTGTTGAAGTTTTGCTTGCGGGGTCTGGGCTTGGAACCTTCCGACTATGGAACCCATTCTTTCAGAATAGGTGCCGCGACTTCCGCCGCCTCAGAAGGCCGTTCTGCGGATCAAATTAGGCATCTGGGGAGGTGGAAGTCTGGGGTGTTCCATAAATATATTGGTTTGGACAAATTGTAGATACGTTGTTGATAATTTGCCTGTTGTGTTAGCTTTCAACAGGTTGCTGTTGAGTAAGTAAGTTATGTCTATGGGAAAATTCGTGGTCAGTTCGAGATATAAAAGGGTTTTCACCTGCATTTTTCCCCTTTAGTAAGGTTTCCGCATTGGCCTTTGGAGACTTTGGGGGTTTTCAGGAGTTTTTCATCCTTCCATATGGTTCATGTTGAATATGGGTTAGCCTTTCCTTACCCCTGTTTTTTTTCTCCCCTGTGTCTGGTTGTGGTGCCGGTTATTGTTGCACACTAGTTTTTGTAGTAATTAGTTTACTTGGATCTTTTATTACAGGTTATGGACCCCAAGTTCTTGATTTATTTCCCATCCCCTCATGGGGCATGAGTCAGTTGTTTTATACAGGGGGGATGGGGTACATCTATCTGTTGCGGGGAATGAGATCTTTGTTCAGGCCCTATTTGATATCCTAGGGGGTTGTTAGGTGGCGTACGTAGGCACGGGGTGCCTTCACTTTGGCGATAGAGGTGGTGTGTCACTATGTTATGTGTGGCGCAAGAAAAGAAAAGGGGCAAATGTCTGCTTTCAGAGGCGCACCTCTTTCGTTTAATGCCAGGTCGTCCGCCCCATGATGGGGCCTTTGGTCTGCCTCCTCCCGGCTGGGGGGTGTGCACTTTGAAGAGGTGGAGCCAGGGGAACGGTGGGAGGTGGGGGCACCTTATCTTACAGCTTGGTTGCTTCTGACTTTGGATCCGGAGGTGACACATCTACCTGCTATGCCACCTTGTCTCACCCCCAAATTTTATAGTCCCCAAAAATTTCAATTAATAGTTCATTCTCCTTTTATTATTCAATAAACCTATGCCTATGCATTTTAAACGCAATAAAGTTGTCTGTGTTTTTATTGTGTGAATGTTGGGTACTGTGAGTGAAGGACTCAATCATAGTTCGTTTAATCTCCAAGATTTCTGTTGCCAGGCCTGTCCTAATTATGTACTGGTTATTACTTTCTGGTACTGCCACCTTTTCAGCAGCACAGTGATCACATGATTACTTGAAGGTCCTATTTTGGTTCTAACATTACCGTGGGACTTAGAAAGGACTGGGAATATTATAGGGGGCATATATTGAGCATGGCAGTTGTATCAATTTCTACATTGGGCAGGCAGCACATACCGTTATATATTCTATATTTCTTTCCTTATCTCCTTATTTTAGGAAACTCACCGAGACTAAAATATTATGATCTATTCTAATTTCTTTGTCCCTATAAATCCTTAATCGTTTTTCTTATTTTAAAAAACATTTCATAAACAATAAAACTGTATCTCTTGTGGTGCTGAAGTGCAGATAATGAAATGTAGTTTTCTTGCAGCTCACTCCTTTTTAATAAAATAAAATGATGAGGAAATCATATGGTGAACAAAAAGGAATTTATGTGTACCAGAGGCTAATGGGTACATTATGGAGAACATGAAAAGAGTAGTAATGGAACATTAACCATTTTGTTTAAAGAGAGATGCTAAGTACTCTTTACTTTATATACTGGTATGATTGATGGAAAATGGGCTTTTTAGACATAGCTTACAAATCTAACGGCAGAAAAAACATTTTGAAAGTTTTCTTTTGTTCTTAATTAAAGGTAATAATGGTATAATGAAAGACCTATTCATACAGCTGTTTTAAGGCACCACCATATTACTGATTGTGTTTTTAAGTAAGACCCTTTTATGTGCAAAGATTTTCTCTCTACTGCTATCTATACTGCAGTACTACTTTTATTTTTCATGTAGTACCTACAAATATATGAGGGTAAGTGTTATTTGACGTAAGGCAAAGCAGATGTGAAGGAGATTGTGGACTGTATTCTTACACAAGAATGACTGCAGACTTTCAGTACACTACCTATGGAAGTCTGCAGGAAAATGGCATCCGCATTCCATTATATCCCTTTATATCTTCAACGGAGCACAGCCGAACAATGCTATGCAGATCAGAGCCCGCCCCCAATGCATAGGGGATACGCATTGGAGGTGGGCAGAAGTATGCATATCTTACAGTAAGGGCGTGGCTAAGCCCTTACGTATGATGCAGTATCATGTACGAAAGGGTTTCTATGCGGAATACTTAAGGTAGGGTCTCTGCTGGCCATTTACAATCTCCGATACGAAACTCTCATTTCCGAAAAAAGGGACATCCGAAAGTTTCTTTTCGGATGTCCCTTTTTTGAATAGTTTTCAATTTACACTTTTTTTCATGAATGGGTGAGTATGCCATTCGGCATACTTCACCTATTCACTTTCGCACTTACCGATATCCCTCCTCTGTCTGCGATATCCCTCTACCGGACCTCCGCCGCTGCTAATTCCGGACTAGGAACAGGTAAGTAAATTATTTGTGCGGGTTAGGGTTAGTGTCAGGCTGCAGGGGAGGGAAGGTTAGGGTCAGGCTGCAGGGGAGGGAAGGGTAGGGTCAGGCTACGGTAGATGGAAGGTTAGGGCCAGGCTGCAGGGGAGGGAAAATTAGGGACAGGCTGTGGGAGATGGTGGGTTAGGGTAATGAGAGGGGAGAGTTAGGGTTAGAATTAGGGAAAGGAGTGGGGGGATTATTTTCTCTTACCTTTTCGGAGCACCGAATGCTTGGTGCTCCGTGGATCAAGTGCTATGCCTCATCGAGGCATATGCAATAGAAATCCCAGGCAGTTCGCAACGGCGAATAGGGCCGTTCTAAGCAGGGACTCACACGGTGTGAATTTACCATAAATTAATAAAAAAAATCCTGTCTTATTTCCTCAGTTTAGGCTGGTGGTATCATAGCCAATAAATACCAACTGCAATTGTTTAGATGTCACAAACTTTAAAAATATGGTTGTTTACTATATCCATTCTTTAGGACTAGGTCTGTTCGTGGTGTGGAGGTTAATTTCCTGAAGATCAGATTTTGCTTAGTTTCTGTGCATTTTAATAGGATAGCAGCCACTTTACCACACCGATCATGCTTGCAAACTGAATGGAATGTATTCTGACCCATGCAGACTTCAGTGCAATGATTCTTCCAACTGGCTCTGAACTGAGCTTGCAATTTGACATTCTGTCTTGATATGACCAATTTCAGCTCTTCAGTGAATTACCAAGTGTTTTAACCATAACTATGAAAGGTTAAAATCCTGATATATGGATGTCTGTATCATGCAGACCTGAGCTAGTGAATTGATCTGAATATTTTACTCTGAAATCGTTAGTGTAGCAT
The DNA here is from genome assembly GCA_011038615.1 of Limnodynastes dumerilii. Taxonomy (NCBI): domain Eukaryota; kingdom Metazoa; phylum Chordata; class Amphibia; order Anura; family Limnodynastidae; genus Limnodynastes; species Limnodynastes dumerilii. Next base: position 107,049 of record WWET01003579.1, read on the forward strand.
CAAAAGTGGAATTTGGCTCCATGGGCCTGATCCAGACCTACGACCGCAATCGCCCGCGAGCGTAGCGTATGTTCGCCCGGGCGTATAAACTTTCACGCCCATAACACTCCCATTGATTGTACCGACTTA
>WWET01003579.1:146869-160152 GCA_011038615.1 Limnodynastes dumerilii
GAGAGAAACATTGCGTCTTCTCTGGTGGTTTCTTCAGGATCGGGTAGGAACCTCAGGGGTGTGGGCGGGCCTGGGTTTTGTTTGGATTTCACAGGGTGCCAGTTCACCACCCATTACATTGGTATTGTGCTTAGTGCTTAGCAGGTGGATCACAGGTACCTGGTGGCGACAGTGCAGCAGCTGAAGGAGCAAAAGACTGGCACAGAGTAATTGCTGGTTCTGTGCAGCGAACTGAGTGAGCAGAACTTTGTAGGCTGTAATGCTGGTTGCAGTAGTTCTGCAAATGATGACGAAAGGCTGCACCGTCTCTTGCAAATGGGACTATGGAGTGTGTAGACAACTGATGATTAAGCAGCACACTTGAGCAGATGATATGCTGGTACCAATAGTGCTGCGACTTAGATAAACAACTGCACCGCTACTTGTAGATAGAATACTGGAATCAGTAGTGCAGCTGAGGAGTGAGCAGCACACTGATGCATATTTAATGCTGGTTCCAATAGTACTGCGGCTTGGATAAACAACCGCTCCGCTACTTGTAGATAGAATACTGGACTCAGTAGTGCAGCCGAGGAGTGAACAGCACACTGATACAGATGGAATGCTGGTTCCAATAATGCTGCGGCTTGGATAAACAACTGCTCCGCTACTTGTAAGTAGACTGCTGGAACCAGTAGTGCAGCTGGAAATTGAGCAGCACGCTGATATAAATAGAATGCTGATACAGATAGTGCTGTGGTCAGCATAAATAGGCACCAGGAAGTATCAACACAAGGAAACTGTAGTCTTAAACAGACTCAGGAACGATGCACATAGATACTTGAGGCCCTGGTACAGGTGGGCCTGTGCCAGTGATTTAAAATGGGAGCGTTTTACACATATTGGCTGCCAGATAACTAGGGAGACAATGCAAACATGCGGTTACTTGACTGCTTCAAACGTTGCCACAATGGTGAGCCAAAAAAAATTACCTAGCTCTGGATCATAGGTCAGCCTGAACACAGGAAACACCAGGGATGCATGACAGATGCAGGAGATCCCGGACCAGCGTGACCGAGAAAAGGCTACGTCTGACTTTGTAAGTTCCATGCTTTGAGACCCTAAGGTTGTACCTGATTGGAGGTGGTGATAAAGCTTATCCAAAGAACACAAAACAAACAAATTTTGAATAGGCACATGCTGCCTGACACAGTTTTGAGATAAACACACACTATTGGTTAATGCTCAAACCCTAGGTATCATAGAAACTTTATTAGATATAATTCCACCAATAAAAACACATCAGTGGAAAACAAGAAATTTAAAGATGGCATCAGTCTCAAAGGCTCTAGCATTCACACCTGGGCGAAGTTCAGAATATTAGGCCCATCTAGGCTTACGTGCATTCACATTCCTTACCCAAAGGTGAAAATGGTGCCAACATGAAAGAGAAACGCGAATGTATCTTTCCAGAAGGTTTCAAAGCTGGTCATCCTTGTCATAGATAAGTTCCATTCTCTGCACAGGTGAGCCAGCACAACACCAGCAGGCTGCTGTCTGGGAGGAAGTCATTGTCCTCAATGCCATGCATTCCTGTTGAACAAATGGCAAGTTTTTTTTACAATAACCAGTTGAATATTTTATATATTTACTTAAAAAATTCATCAATATAAAAATGAGCATGCATTTCCATTTCCATTTTGCTTATGTATCTTAATGAATGTGAAAAACATCTAAATAAAAATATAGTTTTCCAAATGAGATTTCAGAGTTTTGTTGTTATCAATGTACTGTAAGTTCAGAATAATTCTCCATATTAATTCTCTTTCCTTTAGATTTTTTCATGTGTAGGAGAAATAAGAGAAAATAAGAGTATATTAAGTAAAAAGACTTTCATATAATTAGAGATGAGTGGACTCGGTTCTCAGAGAACCGAGCCAACCCAAAATTGGGGATCTGTGGCGGGCTCCAAGCATGGCTCAGATCTGCGCGTGCGCCTTGGGTGACGCAACAGAGGCCAAACTTTCAAATCCTGCGTCGAATCTCGTGGGGTTTTGGCATTTCCCATACAGAGCAATGCCATGGCAGTGGAGGAAGGAGCGAGGAATGCAGCAATAGTAAGTAAAAGGATTAAAGTAAAAAGGGAGGTTGAAGAGACATGATGGCAGCACTGGGGAGCCATGATGGGAATACTGGGGGGAGCTGCAGAGATGATGGAAATACTGGGGGGAGCTGGAGACATGATGGAAATACTGGGGGGAGCTAGAGACATGATGCGAGTACTGAGGAGAGCAGGACACATAATATGGATACTAGGAGGGAGCTGGACACATGATGGGAAAACTGAGGGGAGCTTGACACATGATGGAAATACCGAGAAGAGCTGGAAACATGATGGGAATAATGGGGGGGAGTTGGACACATGATGGAAATACTGGGGGGAGCTAAACACATGATATGAATACTGGGAGGAGCAGGACACATAATATGGATACTAGGAGGGAGCTGGACACATGATGGGAAAACTGAGGGGAGCTTGACACATGATGGAAATACCGAGAAGAGCTGGAAACATGATGGGAATAATGGGGGGGAGTTGGACACATGATGGAAATACTGGGGGGAGCTAAACACATGATATGAATACTGGGAGGAGCAGGACACATAATATGGATACTAGGAGGGAGCTGGACACATGATGGGAAAACTGAGGGGAGCTTGACACATGATGGAAATACCGAGAAGAGCTGGAAACATGATGGGAATAATGGGGGGGAGTTGGACACATGATGGAAATACTGGGGGGAGCTAAACACATGATATGAATACTGGGAGGAGCAGGACACATAATATGGATACTAGGAGGGAGCTGGACACATGATGGGAAAACTGAGGGGAGCTTGACACATGATGGAAATACCGAGAAGAGCTGGAAACATGATGGGAATAATGGGGGGGAGTTGGACACATGATGGAAATACTGGGGGGAGCTAAACACATGATATGAATACTGGGAGGAGCAGGACACATAATATGGATACTAGGAGGGAGCTGGACACATGATGGGAAAACTGAGGGGAGCTTGACACATGATGGAAATACCGAGAAGAGCTGGAAACATGATGGGAATAATGGGGGGGAGTTGGACACATGATGGAAATACTGGGGGGAGCTAAACACATGATATGAATACTGGGAGGAGCAGGACACATAATATGGATACTAGGAGGGAGCTGGACACATGATGGGAAAACTGAGGGGAGCTTGACACATGATGGAAATACCGAGAAGAGCTGGAAACATGATGGGAATAATGGGGGGGAGTTGGACACATGATGGAAATACTGGGGGGAGCTAAACACATGATATGAATACTGGGAGGAGCAGGACACATAATATGGATACTAGGAGGGAGCTGGACACATGATGGGAAAACTGAGGGGAGCTTGACACATGATGGAAATACCGAGAAGAGCTGGAAACATGATGGGAATAATGGGGGGGAGTTGGACACATGATGGAAATACTGGGGGGAGCTAAACACATGATATGAATACTGGGAGGAGCAGGACACATAATATGGATACTAGGAGGGAGCTGGACACATGATGGGAAAACTGAGGGGAGCTTGACACATGATGGAAATACCGAGAAGAGCTGGAAACATGATGGGAATAATGGGGGGGAGTTGGACACATGATGGAAATACTGGGGGGAGCTAAACACATGATATGAATACTGGGAGGAGCAGGACACATAATATGGATACTAGGAGGGAGCTGGACACATGATGGGAAAACTGAGGGGAGCTTGACACATGATGGAAATACCGAGAAGAGCTGGAAACATGATGGGAATAATGGGGGGGAGTTGGACACATGATGGAAATACTGGGGGGAGCTAAACACATGATATGAATACTGGGAGGAGCAGGACACATAATATGGATACTAGGAGGGAGCTGGACACATGATGGGAAAACTGAGGGGAGCTTGACACATGATGGAAATACCGAGAAGAGCTGGAAACATGATGGGAATAATGGGGGGGAGTTGGACACATGATGGAAATACTGGGGGGAGCTAAACACATGATATGAATACTGGGAGGAGCAGGATCTTTTTTGTGGACAGATTTGTGGAGACAGATTTGTGCAGCAATCACAAAGTGACTTCTGTCGCTTAGCTTAGTCATCCAGCCAACCTTTTTGCCTAAACTGGATAAAAAACAATACTGTGAGCTGTAAGGTGTTCAAAATAGACTAGAAAGGAGTGGAAATGAATGTTATTGAGGTTAATAATACTGTAGAAACAAAAACACCCCTAAATTCTTTTATTTTAGCTGTTTTTATGATTAAAAAGAAATAATTAGAACCAAAACCAAAACACACAAAGGCAGTTTTGGCAAAAGCAATCCAAAACACAAAAAAAATACAAAACCAAAATCAAAACACGAAAAATGGACAGCCGCACATCTCTACATCTAATATACCATTTATATATTTTAAGACTTTACAAAACATATATAAATTAGTAAACAAGATGAAATAGATTCAATTCATCAGGTGGATAAAAGGGTCTGTGTACCCTAGATTAAAAAGTCTTGCAATTGTTTTAAAGTCCATGGATAAAATCTTTGCTGTGGTACATGGGGATGGTGCTGGCTGTAGGACTCCTGATATACCCACCACCAACACATTTTAAAGGTAATTTGACATACCTAACATAACCATGTTTTACAAATAGAACACTTGGGGGTAGATCCAGACCTACGTTTTCCTTTCCGTTTCAACGTGTAGCGTATTTACACTATCGTAATTACTATGCGCTGCCCTTGGCACTCCCCTCAGTCGGATGTACTTTTGCTGCTTTACACTTTCCAAACCCTACCTTAACTTTTCAAAGCGTAACTCCTGTTGGAGTAATGGCTGCATGTACTTACGCGCTTAAGCACGCACATACTGTATAATTTAAATGCCTCATCCCGCCGATGAAGCGTAATTACGGGAGTCGTATGGCTGGCACGCCCCTTCATCCCTAGTCACGCTCTCGATACTAGGATGTTACGTACGTTCAGAATTACGTGCCGTAACATCTGCTGCATGCATGCGCAGTACATACAAAATAGCAATTTTACGTCTCCAGTTAGCGTGCGGACGCATGCGAACGTTGTTCTGGATCTGGGGCTTGGTGTCTACCTAATTTTCCTGCCTCTTATACCCAGCTTTCCTTGACTGCAGGACCAGGAGATGACATTGAAGGGGAAACTTTCTCTATGCTTACACAATTTTGAGTATTGTAAACAGCATTTTCCCTCTGTCCCCATAGACAAATATGAAGCGAAATGTGAAATGGCAGGAACGTAGGAGATATCTGCGGTATCTCTACTATTACTTGCCACTGTCACCATGGAGAGCGTTAATTTATTATTTATAGCAAACCAGTGCAAATGAGATGTTTGAGACATGTCAGATCTTACAAATATTTTAATTAGGATAGAATTTTAATGAACAAGTTGGAGGTTGGAAAGTTTACATAGCTAAGATGTTGTGGTGATACATGCTTGCTTAACATAATGTGCATCTAGCACGGTATGATCTGGAGAAAATATTGAATTTAGAAGACAGATGAGTAATAATATATAAATGGAAGATGAAAAGTGAGTATTGCAATTTAATAGATTGTGCTTGTCCCAAAAGGTTGTGGAATAGAGACAGCAATTGGACTTTTACAGAAGGAGCAAATTACCTTTCTGTTCTGGGGTCCTGAAAGGACTTGATGGGGTCTTTAAAGACTGCATGTACGTAACGAAACACTATGTAGATAGCGTAAAATAGTTACTACGCATGCGTAGTAGCTGTATTCGGGAAATTATGGACGTATGAAAAAAAACGCAGTTGTGAATCCAGCCCCCAGAGTTTGAAAATAAGAAGCAATCTGGTGGAAAGTTACAACTGGGAAAAAAACTTGTTTAATTGCAGGGCAGGAAAGTTTTGTTGCTTGCAAACTTCTGAGAGATTATGTTTATATATCACACCGATCTGTGTGCGGTAAATAAAACAAAAATATTCTCCCTGAGTAATAAATGAAATCTGATTCCCCCTGAAATTCTACATGGTTGTGCACAGGTGTAACTTTCCACCTGATTACCTCTTAATTTTAAACTCTGGATCCGGTTCAACAGTCTCAGGTCTGAATAGTAGAAATTTGAATGGCCCTCTTAATAAAGTGTTTTGCTTAATCAAAAAGAAATCATCTATTTGCATAATAAGTTGGCAGGTGTTTCTATGCTGCATATGACTTTGTGTATTAATCATTTTCAGAGACACATATTGAATATTTTACACTCATAAACCAAGCAAATACCGCTCCTGTTCTAATTTATGCATCTTTGCATATACTTTTTATACCAGAGAACTAGGGAACAATTGTAGCCAACTTTATATCAGCCCCATGTAAGAGTAAAGGATTAAGGGTTTCATTTACTCAGCAGAGAGAGAGAGAGAGAAGCAAAATACAAGACATAACAGCTGTTTATGTTATGTTTTGTCTCTCTTTCTGCTGTGTGGCTGTACTGTAGCACTATAGCACAGTAGAAATGCACAAGACTCCAGTTATCATTGTGTTGAAGAGCATTAGTTAAGAAGAAAGCCCATCACGATCACCAGATAGGTATGTATTGAAAGATTCTGAAGCTGTGGGTCAGAATAATTATGAACAAAGACAATCCTAGTGCCTATTGTAGTTTTTTTAAATAATATATAGGACCCTAAAGGTGAATAGACAAAACAGAGGCAGCGAAGCCTCAGAAACAAATTATTCCGGAGTGACTGTTGTTTTAACTCTTGCAAAATGTTGTTACCAAGTAATGTGAAAGCATAAGTAAGAAAGCATAAGTAAGGCCTCTAGTTGTTTGATACCTCATTGGATAATATTGTGGGACCTGATCCTGACCGTGTGCATAGAGGTCTGTAAGTCTGCAGATGAGAGGGGAGTGATCTCCCCTATCACTCCCCTCCCACATGCGAAGTTCTGGAAACTTATGTGTCCAGAAGCTTGCCTTAAAATCTCTGCATGGGTCTGCATCCGTCCAAATGCAAATCCTGTGCGGGTCTCCATTCTGCAACTAACTTACCTCTATCTGCATGCCTATCCCTGCCTCTCTGCAAATTTAAAGTGACGCCCCTCTGCATGGAAAACCTATTGCACGGAACTGAGTTTGCATGGGTAGAGATAAGATTGGCTTCCAAATGTTTGGAGAGCAACTCTTTTTCCATGGAGGTCCAGTCTACCAAGCTAGGGGGAAGGTCCAATTTCTTTGGTATGCCTTTAGCCAGAACTTAATCTCTGCAAAAGATGATTATTTCTTTTTGTCTCCGTTTTGTTTTAATTGCTTTGTATGGGCTGTATTCAGAGATTTTTTCTAACGTCCGCAAATATACGCATGCACGTAGCAAGCCACCACCCACCAACACCCATGACACTCCCCTCTTACGGCCGTGCTATATTAGACTATATTAGCACCTCTAACTTTACGTGTATACTTATGTGCGTATACAGTATGTATGCCGTACGTGCGATTCTAGGTAACCGCGCCCTCAAAGACTCATTTAAATGGCTCCCCCACCCTCTTTGACGTAACTTTTCAGGTACAAATTTCAGCCAATACCCCTCCGTACGTATTTCCCCAAGTGCGATTCAAATGTACGTGCCTAAAGCCCTTACATGCGTATATGCTACGTTACTTGCATAAATAAAATTACTACGCATGTGCAGTTAAAACGTTCCTAAAAATACGCACGCAACTTCACGCTTCATACGGATATGTGAATATGTCCCTATGTCTTTTTTTTGTCTTGTAACCTTATTTTTGTTAAATCTTTTTCTGTAATTAGTCGATTATTTGTAAATAAACAGTTAATTTGCTTAGTCTGTTATACATGCTCTGAATCCTTAGTCCCGAAATAAGTTTAGTCTGCTTTGGTTGCTGTAATCCGTAAGGGTAGCGGGAATAGAACACAGGATGATAATTTCTGTTAACGTTAGATAACTGCAGTTAATAAACCAGGAGGATTGTGGGAATAAGTCACAGGGTTACCATAGTGACGCCGGGCAACATCTGCCCGGCGCATGCGCATTAGAGCGACGGCGGCCGTAGCTCAGGATCAGGCCCCTTGTTTTTGTTAAATCTTTTTCTGTAATTAGTCGATTATTTGTAAATAAACAGTTAATTTGCTTATTCTGCTCATACATGCTCTGAATCCTTAGTCCCAAAATAAGTTTAGTCTGCTTTGGTTACTGTAATCCGTAAGGGTAGCGGGAATAGAACACGGGATGATCATTTCTGTTAACGTTAGATAACTGCAGTTAATAAACCAGGAGGATTGTGGGAATAAGTCACAGGGTGATAATTTCTGTTAAGTGTTGTATAACTGCGGTTAAAGGCTCGCGTTGCCCATAATACAGTTTGTAGCAGGCGATTTTTGGGTAACTATAGAGGTGTGGAGGTGCTGGCAAAATAAATGTGGTATTAATATATAGGCCCTTGTTAAAGTGAAATGTCAGGAACCAGGTCTTAGCAATACGTGGGTCCAGTGGTGTAGGAACCGGGGGGCAGAGGGGGCAGTTGCTCCCCCATGATTTTTGTTGGGGGGGGTTGGCCAAAAACTGTGTTTTGCCCCCCCCAAGAACTTCTGCACAATGGTGAATGAGGATGAATCAATAATAGCTTTATTTGAACTTGCAAACTGTTGTCACTTCTGTTCCAAAAATAAAGTTGTCTTCATGTATGTTCTGTGTACATTTTCTTCTTGCAAACGCTTTTTTCTTTCTTTCTTAGAAGTCCCACTCGTTTTGCTATCACAATTTGCAGTAAGCATAAGCAGACACAGGAGACCGGTACTTCCCATTGACTGTTCTTATAAGTTAAACGACAATACAACAGAGAGAGCGAATAACTGTGGCCTGTGGACGGTTTAAAACATTAGCAGCAGCCTCATTGTTCGTAGGGTAGACAGTGATTGCCTTAAGCATCGTAGAGAGTCATGGCTCCCAGAGCAGGTTCATGTAACACCCCCCCAGTGAAGCAGTAGATCCTATAGATTGTTATAACTACCAAATGTTCTTCAATATAGCCTTAGTATACAGATTGATTGATTGATTGGTTTATTAAAAGAATGCTAAATGTTCCCTTCATAAACTTTTAATAAACAGCTTGTATTGATGAAAAACTATTCGCTTTACTTTTACCCTGAATTTCATGCGGTGCGTCCAATAACAAACATGAAATATAGGGCCGTATTCAGAGCTCCGATGCGTGCTACTGCGCAGTCATTTTATAACGTCATCTGCGTTGCTTGTATACCACGTATACGCAATCTAGTTTGCAACAAGCAACATAGATGACGTTATAAAATTACTGCGCAGTAGCACGCATCGGAAAACTCCGGCGCATATGCAATGCACCCGGAGCTCTGAATACGGCCCATAGTTATTTGAATTTATAGCACATACCATAATGTATAAATACATTTTTATAGTAAAATAAACAATTAAGCTGAACCCCATAAACACTGATGAAAAGTAACAAAGGAGTCTTTGCATATCTAGAGTCACTGTCACAACTGTCAAAAATGACATGCAATACATGAGAAAACGGGGCTCCAGGCCCTATAGTAGTCCTTGGCCTTTTGCCCCTGCGTTGCTTGTATACCGCGTATACGCAATCTATGTTGCAACAAGCAACATAGATGACGTTATAAAATTACTGCGCAGTAGCACGCATCGGAAAACTCTGGGCGCATATGCAATGCGCCCGGAGCTCTGAATACGGCCCATAGTTATTTAAATTTATAGCACATACCATAATGTATAAATACATTTTTAGAGTAAAATAAACAAGCTGAACCCCATAAACACTGATGAAAAGTAACATAGGGGTCTTTGCATATCTAGAGTCACTGTCACAACTGTCAAAAATGACATGCAAAACATGAGAAAACGGGGCTCCAGGCCCTATAGTAGTCCTTGGCCTTTTGCTCCCCCCATGAAGTTTTTCATTCCTATGCCACTGCATGGGTCCCTGACAAATTGGTTTGCAGCTGTGGGATACTGACAGCGTAGTGTGGGTTCCTGACATACATTAATAACCTTCATTTCTTTTAGGATATAAAATTAAAATGTTGTACTTCTGTTGTTACATTGCTCATATGTCTTATTATGTCTTATTATACTGTTTATCCATACTACCTACAAGTTGAGCACTACCCATATAAATAGTTGCACATATGCAGAAATGCATTTCCTAATTTTAGCATTTTTGGCACTATTATGGTCATTTATTTTTAAGAAGCAGATATTAATCTGTACATTATCTTATTTATTTGTTGATCTACTATGTATATATATCCCATATGATGTTTAAATGCATAGTAAAAAATACTGAATGAAACAATATTAGTTATAATATTATCCATTTGTTTTACATTTATAGACTTAGGGCCTGATCCTGCATTAATAACGAGAGCAGACTTATGTACATAACGTATGTAAGCCAGTTCTGTATAGTATACTTCCGCAATGAAACTTAGTTGCACTATACTGTGTTCCATGCAGAATATCATCCTCCGCAAAAGGGTTCTGGGCAGTATTTGGAATCGTACATTAATTGTACAGTAAGAGTGCTGCAAAACCCCTACATAAGATCTTACATTCAGTACATACCCTTAAACCTGAGGGGCAGGATCCAGACTTAAGTAAGTGCTTGAAATTCGTTACTCCTGGGCTAAACCATGTTGATTTCAGGGGGAGTCAAGTTAATTGTATTCTTTGCATGCAGGGATATATCTTTGAATTGCTTAATTCACACAGATACTGACCAGCTTTACTATCACACTGTTATTTAGACTTGGGATAGGAAACATCACCTCTCAACTCTAATACTGTTTAAAACAGATGAAATATGACTCCCCTGCAATCAACATGGTTTAGCCCAGGATTAACTAATTTCAAGCACTTACTTAAGTCTGGATTCAGCCCAAGGAGTATTTAAGGTAGGGTTCTGCATGTGGAACGGCCATGCATTCAAGAGGATGGCAGTTCTCTCACACAAACAGAAGTAAGCAAATTGTGTATGGAATCCACTATTACTGCTGGATTATTGCTGTAAACTTCATCCCTCAACCCAAGAATGCAGATGTCTAACAAAATCTGTTCTGTTGTGAGCACAGAAGAGCCATTAATGTCATCTCCTGTCATGTACGATAAAGACAGACTGCATCTCTTCTCATTCAACACAATGGTTTTCTAAATGGTAAGTCAATTTACCTCACCTGGGCGCCGGACATCCCCCCGCACCACGCTTACAGATTGGCAGCGTTTATACAGTCTCCTGCGTTTATACAGTCTCCAACAGTTATAGTGGATTCCGTACAGAAGTGGATTCCGTACAGGCGCAAATTTAAAGTTTGCAGGGAGGCGCCGAACACCCTAGCACCGGCTCTGCATGGAGTAACTAATTTCAAGCACTTACTTAAGTCTGGATTCAGCCCGAGGAGTATTTAAGGTACGGTTCTGCATGTGGAACGGCCATGCATTCAAGAGGATGGCAGTTCTCTCACACATACAGAAGTAAGCAAATTCTGTACGGAACCCACTATTACTGCTGGATTAATGCTGTAAATTTCATCCCTCAATCCAAGAATGCAGCTGTCTAACAAAATCTGTTCTGTTGTGAGCACCGAAGAGCCATTAATGTCATCTCCTGTCATGTACGATTAAGACAGACTGCATCTCTTCTCATTCAACACAATGGTTTTCTAAATGGTAAGTCAATTTACCTCACCTGCAGTCCAGATTGAAATGTATTGTACATCCCGCAGAACAATGCTGCAGCATATAATTATCATTAGCCTTGGTGACTTTAAATTTAAACAACATCTAGAAGTGTTCTTGTACTGGCAAGTACACACACAGGGTGTTTCATGTGTTCAAGTTAACTGTAAAATAGCTTTTGTACATTTTCATTATTATTATTATTATTACTACTACTAATTATGGTGTGCTACAAAAAGTTAGCTATGCTGTACAGAGAATCTCAATCATAAAACTATTTATAAATGTCAGTATAACACTGTATGTTACTCATCTAGATAAATATATTAAAGACAAGCAAGATCCGCACAGGACCGAGCAAGCATATATGCCAGGCTGGGGCTTTACCACTCCCCCTCCCTGGCATGATGGCTTGGGGGGCTCTGTTTATTGGTTGGGAAATTTGCATGGGAGGGAAGGGGAGGAGTTTTTAGTTAGGAGTTGGGGGGCTTGTTATAAGGTCTGTGTGGGCCTGTCCTTCCATTTGTTCCTGCAATTTTCCCTCCCTCCATCTTAGTTAGGATGCATTGATTAACATGTATTTTGCTTTTCAGACGGGGCACAGTTTCGGGTGGCATTAATGGGTGTCAGGTCTTAAGTTTGGCGCATAATGGCACATTTTATGTAGCTTTGGGCGGTCATCGTATCAAGCACTAGCTGTGAGCTTCTAAATTGGATGCCGGTCCTGGCAGCTGAATCCTGGTGATAGTCACCCCTATTGTTAATGAGGAGTGACTTTGGTTTTATAGGTGTGCTTGCTTGGTTGGACAGCCCCCTTTGTTGCGCCTATTTTTGTATTATAGTTTCAAGGTTTGAGTTTACAAGAATCCTGACCTCCATTGCTTCTGAAGCCACCTTCTCAGTCTCATTATATAGATAACAATAAAGATTAACAAATTAATAATTAATCAATAAAATCTGTGTCCCCTTTTTAAACTGCAATTCAAGTCTTCGTGTGCTTTATTGTGCCTGTCTGTTGTTTATCATGGTTGGGGGGAGGAGAGTCACAGCACTCAGCCGTTTGGCAATTTAGTAAATCTTGAAAATCATTGATAGAAAACATGTTCCAAAATAGATGGGAGAAGGAAACAGTTTCAGAGCCATTGACCGAGAATATCCAATCAATACAAATTCTCTGGTCTGTATTGAAGCAGAGTAAAGTGCCAATCTGAGTCTAAAACTACACAACACTGAATCATCTATAAGAATGTGCATACATATAATATCATTTTATTTAAAAAACTGTATTGTAGGGGGGTGTGGCCTGGCGATCATGGAGTAAGCAGCACTAGCGCTTAGCTCCTGCATTACTTCTGATAAAAATCCGTTTACATTAGGGACCTGCCTGCTTGGTTTGCTCTGGGGGGTTCCTGGCTGCCTCGCTGTGTCCCCTGGAGAATCGGAGCTGCTTCTTGTGCGGTGCAGTGGCCGAGG
>WWET01003580.1:0-20019 GCA_011038615.1 Limnodynastes dumerilii
TTTTTTATTTTTATGTAGCGGGCACAGTTTTTCATTTTAAATGACTAAATGGCCATCTTATGTTTTAGCAACAGGGCATGCTGCCGATAGTAGTTCTACAAGCGCTAGCATGCCCTGTCATTCATGGGCATGCTTGTGCCTGTAGTTCTACTACCTGCAGTATGCCCTGTCGGACGCAAGGTTTATTTATTTATTTTTTTACACATGGGCTGCAACGGCGGGGCGGCCGGGGAGGGAATGTTTTTTTTTTTTACTTTAAAAAAAAAGTCGGATCCACTAAGGCTCCGACTACTTTTTAACAAGTCGGATGTGCCTTGCACATCCGCATACTACTCTGAACAGCACCTTACGTGCTATTCAGAGTGTGCTATAGGATGCACGGAAGTGCATCCTTGAATAGCACGTATTCAAATGAGCATGTGCGATTCCGCATCGCACATGCTCGTAACTCTGAATCCGGTCCATAAATACAAAAGAAAGACTTTACAATTGCACAGAGGCTTTGTTAAACTAGGCCATTAGATATTGGGGCCATTGCATAGGGCACATACACTTCATGATAATTTGGGCTGTATCCCCATCGTCCTATGCCGATTCTAACTGGCATCATACACAAATCGACAGAATGATTAAATTGCTAATCCACTTTAGATTGCTTTATAAACTATAGTTTTAGAAGTGACTGTAAAGCAGATTTTTGTATAACTCTATTATTATATACATGTAAAAAGTACTATAATAAAAATAAAACAATATACATTCTGTATTCCATAAATCCACTGAAGAAAAAACAGATTTTGTAGGTTCAGGTCTGGTTAAGAGAAGATCACAAACATCTTTATTGATCATACAATCAGTGTATCATTATTTTGTCAGTCTCAGTATAAAAATTGGATGTGTCTATCTGAGGCATCTGCCCTGCAGTGTGTCTAACCTAATGACACAGTTCAAAGGACCAATCATAAATCAAAAATTCACAGTAAGGAAATGGGCCATGCCTGGAGCCTGCTAGTGCTTCAAAGAACTAGTCCAGTCTCATGGTCCCCAGACTACCTGGGGGAAATATAATTTTGAAGTAAAAAAATCATATTTTGGCTACCTTTAAGAACTCCAAAGCTGTCAGGGACATGCAGCAAGATCATATGCCTAATACTTGTAAATTAGAAGTCTCTTAAATCTTGTTAAGTGACCATATTGACATTGTGTAACTAGCCTTGTACACAGACTTATAACCTACGTCCAACAGGGGACTTACGAAAGTCATTTTGCGTAAGTCCCCTGTGTCGAAAGATCTGCGAATGCTCGCACCAGATGTTCCGATAGCGTAAGTACTAACGTACGAAACCAAGTTACATATGTCAGTATTTAGGCAGAAGGGGCTGACCCTTTATATATGATGGCCATATCCCTGCCATACAGACAGGGATAGCCATTTAAATGAGGGGACGGGGGTGGGGAAGCCGTACGGCTGCAAACCTAGTCATAAAAGTTAAAACTTAAGTGTCCAGATTTACTACCAACAGCGGGAGTGCAGGGGGCGTGACTAAAGAACCTTGCACGCACATAAAGCATGCAGTTGTCAGGATGTGGGCCATAGTGTTTGATATCGCCACATACATTACCAAACAAGGAATGGATTTATTATATTTTTATCTGTGACCCAAATATTTAAAAGGAGAAGTATATGGACTTATAGGTTTATGAGCAAACCTCCAAGTCTGGTTGTAGCACACAACTAATCATATTTGGGTTTTCCAATCACCTTCTAGGGGAGGAAAAATAAATAAGATTTGTGTTAAAAGGGTAATAAACCAAAGGCCCATTTTATGGAGGTGAAAGGTCCAATTTTCTGCTATGCTTCTAGCCACAACTTAAGCTTTGCCAAAGGTGTAAGTTAAAACAGTCCTATAAAATACAGGGAAAAATTGCTCCAGCACACTGCTGTTAACCAGTAGCTAACCTGTAACTCTATCTGTAACATAAAATGCAGAAAAATTAGTTACATACATTGCAAATATACGAGGAATAATGCCCGGCACTAGACGACTTTCAGAAATCAATCACAGAGGGCCTGATCCTGAACAACGATGTAGCGCTGAGCGTCCTAACGCTCAGCGTTACATCGCTGACTCCCCCCTGGCACTCCCCCTGTGCGGGCGTATGGCCCCTTCCTTACGCCGGGTGAAGGCTACCCTAGCTTCGCCCGGCGTAAGGAAGGGGCCATACGCTCACACAGGAGCGTATGGCCGCCTAGCCCGCCCCCCTAGCCTTTTGAAAACTTCGCCGGCAATTGAATCGGGCCCTTAGAATAGAATTTAGTCACATTCCAATGCATGAATGACCATCCTAGAAATGACTTTTCTAGGTATAACACAAATTAAGAGACTGGATTTTGTGTTTTACTATGGCCCATATATAGTATATTTGTATCCGTTGTGTGCGGCACTCCTCTCAGGGTGATATCGGGTCTGTGCCTTGGCTAGGTACTTACAAAAGTCCAAAATATACGAGGAATAATGCCCGACACTAGACCGTAGCTAAAGATCAGTGACAGAGTCAGCATTGTGGTAAGATCCGACGTTTCAGAGCCTTTATTATAGCTCTTTCATCAGGGACAGTGTAACACAAGTGTTAACAGTAGTGCATTTAAATACCCTCTGGTATAAGTCACAGAGCCCGCGCGTTCACGCCTTCCGGTGGTCCCGCCCCCTCACCAAGGTGAATCGGCTCAGAGGCGTCCCACCGTTGTCATGACATCACGTCAGGGCTCAACAACCTGAGCAAAAGGTAAACAGTGCAGTTTATCTCACATAGACAGCGAATGTGTAAGTGCAGCATAAAATACTTATACGCAAATTGTGGCCATATCTAAACATGCCAATGTAAAACTATAATACATACATGAAAAAATAAATACATGAAAAAATAAAAATATACATAATACTATCAGTATACTTTGGAATACTTAGTGACAAGTGACGATAAAATATGACAACAAGTTGCTATATAGTGAATTAAAACCAACAGCACAGAGGGAAGAGAGATTGTATATCGCTCACATAGATATTGATATAATCTATAGCTCATGGAAGATGTGTGGTTCAGGATAAGTCATGTGACTTCTACCAGAGGGTATTTAAATGCACTACTGTTAACACTCGTGTTACACTGTCCCTGATGAAAGAGCTATAATAAAGGCTCTGAAACGTTGGATCTTACCACAATGCTGACTCTGTGATTGATTTCTGAAAGTCGTCTAGTGCTGGGCATTATTCCTCGTATATTTTGGACTTTTGCAAGTACCTAGCCAAGGCACAGACGCGATATCACCCTGAGAGGAGTGCCACACACAACGGATACAAATACAGTGCAAATATATGATAAGCTACCAGCCACTTTCAAGGCCTTTCTGCTTATAAGCAGTGATATTCCCTATAAGGTCATATGTTTTGTTCTGCAAGAGCAAACTCACTTAGAAGCACCACTTAAAATCTCCAAAATAGCTTCTGTGGACCAACACCTCCTGGCAGCTGCTGGTCTCAGACATGCTTCCAGTGTTACACACAGCAGTGCTAGTGTTTTCATAGTTCTGTACATCCACACTGGGGTATATCTGTTAATAAATGTTTATTTATATATTGGACAAGGGATAATCTATTTAAAAATGTCATTTCTTTTTTAATACTTCCTGGCAGCCCTCACTAATGGCTATTGGTCTAGCAGTGAGTGATAGGAAAGTTTGATGCTTGGTATGTAAGCAACAGGACCCCTTCTTCATCAACCTTGTCTTTTGCCTTTCTCTGCCAGTTAGGCAGTGTAGCAATGTAGCTTGGCCATCGAAGGTAGAGGTCCTGTCATTTCTCCCACCTCCAGAAGTGGTGATAGTTGCAATTTTCTCCCAGTTACTGCCCAGGTTGGTCTGCATACTGGAAGTTGATTCAGACATAATTTCTGGTGTGTGAGGTTAAAGGTGGCCCAGTGCTTTTCAATGTGTTTTCCAGAAGTGAAATTGTAATCAGTAAATCAGTGCTGGTTGGTACACAGTTCCTTATTATGCAGTGGATGTTACAGCCAGTTGTATTAACAATGCAAGCAGGGGCGGATTGGGAACATAACGTGGCCCTGGAAGAAAACCTGCAAGAGGCCACCTTTGGGCGAGATTACTATTGTCGGAGTAAAAAAAAAAATATAAACTGGATTAGTACAGAATAAAGAAATATATAATGAAAACAATGCAAAAAACATGCTATGTGGGCAGGGTTATGTATTGCCAATGAAGTGTATTATGTAACAGAGTTACAAGCAAAGACATCATCTACTGACTAATATTTCACTATCCAATAAAGTGATCTATAGTGACCTCTATTCAATGCAGGTAGTCACTGCCACCCAAGTGTCTATCACCCGAAACATACAGCATCCTAGTTACCACCACCCGGGGCGGATTGGCAATAGGCCTTACCGGGAAGTTTCCCGGTAGGCCGGTACCCTGATGAGGCCGCCTCATCCGCACATTTTTTTTTATGTTATCAGAGGTGCGGTCTCCCGGTCATTGGGCCTGATCCAGAGCTACGACCGCAAGCGAGCGTACGCTCATCGTAAGCGAAAATTCTTGAAAAAATTCGCACCGCGCATGCCCAGTATGACAGCTTCCGGTCGCCTGGACGTCATGAGCGAATAGCGGTCGTATTGTGAGCGAAATATTCGCTCGAGGGGCGTGCGTTCAGCCTGGGCCACTTTATTTTCCCAATCCACCCCTAACCACCACCCATTACATAAAGCATCCTAGAAACCACCACTTAATACTAGAGATGAGTGCCGAGCCCCTTGTTTTGGTTTTGGTTCTAAATCTTCGTCTTGTTTTGGTTTTAGTGTTGTAAAAAAAAATGAAATGTATGCAGGTAACGCTCATGCGCAGATGTTCAGAGACAGGGAACTTACGCAAATGAGTTGTGTAAGTCCCCTGTCGTACATAGGTCAGTGCCTGGCACCATGCCTCTACGATTCTTAAGGCAACCATCTGCCAACAATGAGACTGCTGCTAACGTTTTAAACTGTCCACACGCCACAATTATTCACTCTCTCTGTTGCATTGTCGTTCAAATTATAAGAGCAGTCAATGGGAAGTGCAGCTTCCCGGTCTCCTGTGTCTGCTTATTCTTACTGCAAATTGTGATAACAAAATGAGTGGAGCTTTTAAGAAAGAAAGAAAAAGCATTTGAAATAAGAAAATGTGCACAAAACAAACATGAAGACAACTTTATTTTTGGTAAACAGCAGTGACAACAGTTGACGAGTTCAAATAAAGCTATTATTGCTTCAAGGAACAAAAGAGAGGTCCGGCGCTCCAAACAAACATTAAACAACACTATGTGTCAGCACATACATAAAAAGGAGGTTTAGTTCACAATATAGCTATATTGGGTTAAGCTCACCTACCCAGCGACAAGGCACCACCTGTAGGTGAGTCCCTATCCATCTGCTATATCTGTACTCAGGAGGTCTGTATTAAAACACCCCTGCTACTTGAACAGTGTGCAGTGGCCATGTTGGGGAGGGGTCAAGCTCCCAAAGTGAAACTAGTTTCAGTAGCAAAAAAAAACAACAGGCTGCGCTTCTAATTCAATATACGAAATGTGTGCAAGTGTATATATAAATGGAGAGGTGCAGCCAAGGACCAATGACCACTGTGTAACTACAAGGAACAAAAGAGAGGTCCAGCACTCCAAACAAACATTATATAAAACTATGTGTCCGCACATACATAAAAAGGAGGCTTAGTTCACAATATAGCTATATTGGGTTAATTAATATTATTGCTTCATCCCCATTTTCGCTTCATTCATCCTCATTCACCTTTGTGCAGAAGTTCCTGGAGGGTCAAAACACAGTCTTTGCCCCTCCAACAAAAATCATGGGGCAGCGACTGCCCCCTTGGTTCCTACACCCCTTATTCCTAGTACTTTTTTGCAGACTAAGGGCCAGATTTACAAAGCTGCGCTTATGTAAACAGAAAGTGAGAGCTAGAATCTGATTGGTTGCTATAGGCAACATCACCACTTTTCCAAACTAGCATCTTAGTAAATCTGGCCCTAAGGCAGTGTTGGCTAACCTGTTTCATTCCAGGTGTTGTGAAATTACAATTCCCAGCATGCTTTGTCAGGTATCTGCTATGCTTTTGCAGTTAAGGCATGTTGGAACTCGTAGTTTCACAACACCTGGAGTGCCACAACTTAGCCAATGCCCTAAGGATTAATGGCTCTTAGCACTTGTATGAGTGGCAGAATAGTGGCTGCAGCCTTTTCACCCTATTGGCTGATCACCCCTGCAACCTTGTCACCCTACTGGCTGATCACCGCTGCCTATGTGCATGACTACTGTCTGTGTGTGACACTGATGGATACATGGACCCCTTACAATGGGCCTGATCCAGACCTACGCCCGTGAGCATAGCGTATGATCGCCCGGGCGTATAAACTTTCACGCCCATGACACTCCCATTGATTGTACCTACTTACGGCAGCTGAACCCTACCCTAACTTTTTCCAGCGTCCGTACGAATTTTCTGACCGATACGCCGGTCCTACGGGGCTTAGCACGCCCATACTGTACCATTTAAATGGCTATCCCTGCCTCTGTGTAGTAACTCGAGTGTCCGGACTATCGTCGTACAAAACGCACGCCCCTTGTGTGAAAAATACGCTCGCTGTACGCTCATGTCCTTCGGACGACCGGAAAGTTGTCATACTGCACATGCGCAGTGCGTTTTTTCTCCCGGTTTTATGCTCCCGACCGGCGTACGATCGCTCGCGGGCGTAGGTCTGGATCAGGCCCACTGTCACTTCATGTTAAACATTTGGGGAACTTGCTCCCTGGTTATGGTTACTGCCCTGTACTGGGAATCCTCTTTTATGCCTGTCTAGCAAACAAGCCCCTTTTAAAGTTAATGGTTTTTTTCGGTAAAGTTCAAATGTGTTGGATTTCACAGAATCTGAACCACTCATCTCTACTTAATACATACAGTAGCGTAGTGAGCACCACCCAAAACACACAGCATCCTAGTGACCACCACCCAATACATACAACATTTCAATGATCTCTCTTTTATACAGACATCATTTTGGCAACCACCAACAATGACAGTCAATATTCCAGTCTTCTTCAAATAAATCAGAAGCTGCTGAGTAGCCTCCAGAGGCCACTGACCTACCTTTAAAATTCCCTGTAAGTCTTATGGCCATTTTTCCCCTGCCTGCAAGCATAGATGTGAGCTACTTGCCTAAAAAGTCAATAAAAAACCTATACCAGTTAAGCGACCGTTTAGAGGTGTTTTAGATCCTTTAGTGACAGTTCTGGCTTCTCTTCCCTGCATTATGCATAAGGGGCTGGATCCAGACTTAGTTAAGTGCTTGAACTTAGTTACTCCTGGGGAAAAACCATGTTGATTTCAGGGGGAGTCAAGTTAATTGTAGTCTTTGCATGCAGGGATACATCTTTGAATTGCTTACAGCACACAGATACTGACCAGCTTTACTATCACACTGTTATTTAGACTTGGGATAGGAAACATCACCTCTCTAATACTGTTTGCAACAGATTAAATATGACTCCCCTGCAATCAACATGGTTGATTCATGCCTGATCCAGACCTACGCCGATGCGCTTAGTAAAGCACAGCGTATTGGCGTGCACTCCCCCCGACACTCCCCCCTTTGCTTTGCAAGCGTATTTTCTCTCGCTTACGCCGGCTAAAGGCTACCCTAACTTCAGCTGGCTGAAGCGAGGGAAAATACGCTTGCACAGGAGACAGTATTTACATAACAGTTTCTGTGGAGCTGATTTGCACTCTGCATGCTTTTAACATGATTATTGTGCAGATCATACAATAAAGCAATATTTTATCAGTATGTAAGCTGCAACATTCCTGTAGAATCATTTGAAAGAAAATCTGATTCTTGGATTTATTTAAAAAAATTCCTAATTTTCAAATAAGAATGTCCATATAAATAATATTTATGAATTTAATAATAATAACAAGTTAATAATGTATTTGGGAATTTTAAAATAAATAATTTGAAAATCAGTGCTTACTTAATTTCTTACATTTTCTCTTAAAAAAGAGAAACTACGATTATACTCCAGATTATTGTTTACCCTTAAGTGTGCATTTCCGTGCGTATAATACTTCCGTACGTGCGTATCTAACTAACCGCGCCCTCAAACGGTCATTTAAATGCCTCCCCCCACCCATTTTCACGTATCTATCTCCGAGCAAATTACAACCACGCCCCTCTGTACGTATTTTCTCACATACGATTCACAAGTCCGTGCCTAAGGGACATCTGTGCGTAAAATCAACGTAGATAGCGTAAATTTAGTTACTACGCATGCGCAGTTCATCCGATCCTAAAAATACCCACGGAACTTCCCGCAAAAACGGTTCTCTGAATACGGCCCGGAGTCTGCTGCATGCATTCTGGTGGTGATCAGGCCAGGAGCTTTGATCACATCCATAGACCTCAATGATGCACACAAGCATGTTCCTGTAAATCAGGTTTTTCCCATGTTTAATTTGCACCTGTTTTTCCTCTTATTTTTCCTCTTATTTTCAAACTGTGACTCTGGATGGCCATATCTGTGTCCTCTGCACGGCCATATCTGTGTCCTCTGCACGGCCATATCTGTGTCCTCTGCACGGCCATATCTGTGTCCTCTGCACGGCCATATCTGTGTCCTCTGCACGGCCATATCTGTGTCCTCTGCACGGCCATATCTGTGTCCTCTGCACGGCCATATCTGTGTCCTCTGCACGGCCATATCTGTGTCCTCTGCACGGCCATATCTGTGTCCTCTGCACGGCCATATCTGTGTCCTCTGCATTGCATATGCCCAGAACACAATTACGTTGATCTGGACACAAACGCATCACTGCATAGACCACTTAGGTTCGCAGTGACATTTTGAGGTATAGAAGGGATGACAGGACATCGTCCATGTACAGGAAGGGCATGCTCACACAAGTGAGCACAGCCTAGAACCGATTACAGAAATAAGTACACATAGACTTGTCAAAGTGTGCGATACTGCTGACATCCCACTAGTAGTTTCGGACAATTGCATTTTACCTTCAGAACACAATGCTAAGTAAACGAGAATACTGCTTATTTGTGTTGCGTGTCAGGTTTTTTGGGGATGAAACTAGGGGCAGATCCTCACCTGCGGCCATAAGGCCACAGACCTAGTCGTAATTTTTAAGGTAGGAATCTGGACACGTAAGTCCCCCTGGACAGGGGGCATGCAACCCCCACTACGCTAACGTACGTAATAACATACCATCCAACGTTTTATAATAGAAAATCGGTACACTTAGGGGTGTGGCTTGTCCTGTGAATGGGCGGGGCTTTAATCTGCTCTCATTTGCATGTATGACGCTGTAAGCGCCGCCCCTTTTCGCCCCACGAATCGGGACAGTCCCACCGCTGGGGAAGGGGGACTAATTTGGCATCTATTTCTTCCCTCCGGAAGATATTAGAGGGAAAAAAATTGATGTTAAATGGCACCCCCTTCCCCTGCCAACCCATTATAGATACACCAATGAAAACAGTTATAAATCTGAACTTTAAAAACTATTTTAGTCAACATAAAATAAATTTAGATACCACATTTAAATAGTCTTAAAATTGATTTTTATTAGACTTTTGTACAAATAAAACAAAATATAAAAAAAAATTGGATTTTGCAAGGGCAGAAAGAAAGCTAACAGAAAGAAGAAAATAATTAAAATAGAAAAAAAGTATAAAACTATGTTTTTGTGGTTATGGAGCAGTAATCCAAACAGATAAGTGCCAAGAATTTTGTTGTAGGAAACCATAAAAATTATTGTAAACAATAACAGAAATTTTCCAGTCATTAAGTAAGCAAAAGCACTTTTAAAAAAAATCTATATAATAATGAATTTTGTAGTAGTACAACAGATGAATCTTACAAAATACACATTTCATATTATAATGTAGTTTAAGAATAATTTAAGTATATTGTACATGAAAATAATGATTAGAATACAAAGACAAAAAGATCATGCCCCATTATAAACATACTTTATATGCAGATACAGTTTTTGTTTTAAATTTGAGAGGCTTCAGTTTATACAATAAAAAGCCAAATGAAATCTGTACAGTGCATCAGCAGTATGAAACGACAGTTCAGAGACAGCCATTTTGAAGTGCAGTGCAGGTTACCTAGCTCTCTTCATAATTTGCAGGCTGAGCTAACTGCATAGTGTGCACAACAGTTAATAAACTCTTTAGCACATTACTATTCTACTTTGAATGCAAAGTAAGGCCATCCATGAACTAATCCCTTTATGTACTTAATTTTTTTCTTTTTTTTTTATACAAAAAACCTCCCCTCACTTTCCAAGCATGCATTCTGTGAAGCGTCTTTATCATGCATGAGAAATTTAAATACTTATTAAGCCTATAATTGAGCTGACAGGAGCCTCACACTGTAAAGAACATTGTATTTAAAACAAAACAAAAAAAAAAAGTAAGATTCCCCATTCCTGATTTGTCAGATGTCAGTGTGGCTTAGTAGTCACAGCTGGGCTGCTTACAACCCTTTTGGCTATTTCATAAGTGAACCATAGGCAATTGTGATTTAAACAATTTTAAATAATTAACAAAAAAAACCCAAAATATTTCCTAAAATACAAATATACTTTAACTTGGAACATTAAAAAAGTACACATTTTTATTTTTTTTTTGTATATTTTTTAATTTACTTGGAAGGTTCTATAAACATTGAGTCAATTATTTCAAAACCTTATAACCCACAATTAAGGCAATAAATATTACTGAATATTGAAATCAATGTTTGTAAGGCAATAAACAAAAGAAACCTTTTCTGCACCATATAGCACATTTTAAAGGAATTTATTGGCTGTCTCTCTCTCTCTCTCTCTCTCTTTTTTAGTAACTTACACAGTTACGTAGAAGTTTGAGAGGAAGAGATTTTTACAAAGAGACTTGTAATACGCTGCAGATAAAGTGGTAAAGTCAACTTGTTTCCTAGATTTAATATGTGGGATATATGTATATGTGATATATTAACCTTCACTGTGTTATTTGGAGAACATATTTAAATATGCACTGTCTAGAAGCTTTCAGAATTGTAGATTGCTTTTGTCAAATTCATGTCTGTATACTATATAGCTTTGGCATACTAGATCTACTTAGTGGAGACAGATGTGTTTTTTTTTATATGTAATGGAAAGGTTTAAATTATAGCACTTGAACACTATAACACTGAACTTCTAAAGAAAGTACACACTGCTTTTAACAAGACATTGTACTGTGTAGAACATGAATTTAAGGCTTGCACTACAGACAAATTATTTATCCATTTAAAAGGTATAGTCTAATTATCATTATGTCCACTGTTACTTTGCATCTGTAATAATGCAATATTTGAAACCAATGACCTGCTTTTTAGCTATGTGCAATCTCTCGGGAATTTTTTTTATAGGCTTGATTCTTTTAAAACATACTGCAAGAATTTAAAAATAGAATCCACTTGTCTGAAAACTATCAGGACTTCAATTAACTGTGTACAGCAACTATTACAGGATAATATAATAGAGACACACCTGTATGCTAAACAGATTAACAGTATAACAGACAAGCCTGGAGAGATGATATCACGAACAAACCAGATTATGGGGCTGACACATGAATTTGTTTTTCATTTATACTGAATAATCAACCACAGCAGGACTGACCCCTATTGAGTTATAGACATTTTCCTGTCTAACGATTATTTGTTTCCTATAGTAAGTTAAGCATTCATGTATTTTTTTTTACTCACTTAAATCAAGAAAAAAATTTTATGTCAGAATTAAACTAATTTTAAAGTCTTGGTTCTCAAGTAAGAGAAACAAACCCATGTTTTTCTATGGAATTCATATAGCCAAGTGCAAGATGCTTCTTAAAATATGGTGATAAATATGCACCCACTGCATAGATAGGCATTTTATTTGTGACATCTTACTTTTTTTTACATTAAATAAATAGATTCTACAACCCCTATGATTGGCAAGCCATAATTATGCTTCTAAAACATAAAATTCTAATAGAAACCCTGACAAGAAATCATGATGAACAGTGCGAACGATTAGCACTGCTACATTTCTGTCAGTTATAATGTTTGTACAAAAAATAAAATACAATGGGCTTTTGAAGACATTCTTGAGTGTTACATTCATTTGTCTGTAGGAACAGCAGTAGAGTTCTGTCAATAGGTGGCTGCACTGTTCCGAACATTCTTGATTTCTAACTCGAGTTGCCGGATCTGAATATCCCTATGGTTCAATTGATCACGCAATTTACGGATTTCTTCCTGTTGTTTGTAGAACATCTGCAACAACTGCACAAAAAGGAAAATAATAGTGCTTAGAGACAATATGGTAAGAACAGTTTATAGCATATGGATTCCTCCCATCCCCTCCCCTTGCAAATAAAATGCAATGACGTAAGACACATTACATAGACATTGATCCCAGAGAACAAAAGGCAATGACTAACTATCCCAGCCTTGCTTTAAATTATACTATGCTCACCAAGGCAGCAAGACATATAGGTACAATTGCAACATTATGTATTTAGTATGTTCCTGCAAAGAGTAATTTCTCCTGTCTGTCTGTAAAAGCCTTGGTTCAGGCAGGATTGTACACTGGTCATGTGGATGTTATTGACAAATAGAACACATACAATACTAACTAACTAACTGTACTTATTTAATTTCCTTCACATTAATATATAATGGAACGCTTGTTTCAGGTTTTTACTGAACAGAATATTTAAGAGATTATAAAAACATACACCAGTTTTGCTGCTGCTTAAATGTGGATTATGACATACAGAGAAAATAATACTTAAAATTGAAACATGTGTCTTGTTACATATCTGTCTTATTTTTTTTGCAACTACTACACTTTTTTTTCTTCATGATAGACTTTTGATATATTTTAGAGACTTCAGCCCATATATGATATCTACCTCATTCTCTGTCTTGGGTGGTGGACATTCAAACAAGTCTAATCCATTGGAGATAAAAGAGTTTCTAGTCTCTTGTAACCTTCCAGGGGTTCTCTTCTTTCCCCTGTCTTCTCTAATGATCTCTGTTTTGTATTCCACTTCCCATACTGTTTTTGGGGGATGCCTTTCCTCAATTTTTTTCTTTGGCTCTCTAGCAGGCAGCTTGGGTTCCTCATCAGGGAGCGGTGTCTGGGAATATGAAGGTTTTGATCCAGGTTTTAAAGATACCAAAAGTGGACCTAAAATAAAGATGAACATAATTTAATTGCCTTTTTCAAACAAAAATGCAATAAGAGGGATCATCTGTTTACTTGTAGATGCACAGACTGGCAGGTTTTTAGGCAAGTACTGTATGTCTGAACAAAATTTAATGAAACATTCACTTGAATTATTACAGAAATTACAATATAGTAGATAAAAAAAAAAAGATGCTTTATATCAGATGCTAGAGAGATAGTATAAATTAATCCCTTTATTGCTAATTTCCTTGCCTCTCCCTGCTGAAACCCAAAAATAATTAGATTTTACATAGTCTCTCTTTTAAATATGTGCTTTATGTTATATGCAGACAGGACAAAAATAATAATTATTATTATTTTATGGTCTCTTACGCTGCTCTCTGAGCCAGTCATTCTTCTGGGTCCGAGGTGGATGAATGTTACAAAAACACAAGATCACATTCTAGCAGGACAATCAGTTTGTGGCTTGCTATCACAATTGTCAGATGGGCCCGTGGGAGAATTAGAATAAACTATGCCTAGTACACTGCTACTTTACACTCCCTGAGACACAAGGTCACTTACAATATAGCATAGGCCAATTCTCTAGTTCTGAGTAAGGGAATATACAAACAGCTTGTCTGTTATCTCTAAGAACTAGAAGACTGTTATATGTAAATGGTTTAATAATATAAAAATCATATAAAATTGCCAAGAAAATGTCCTTGAATAGGAATGTCTTCTTAATGATTGATTGCTAAACACTGTCTTTCAAAGGATGTATTAGATTTGTTTTATGGGTGTTTTATTTAGGATAGGTGGGTCAAAGGGAATGCTACAAATTATATAATATAATATTATACAAAGGCTTGTCTTTGACCCCATAATTTAGACAACACTTTTCACTAACTGCTCCTCATTGCTCTTTATGCCATCAAAAATAATGCTCTGGAATTCTTCAGGCATCGTCCTCTGAAAGCCACCCAATGCTTTCATAAAATGCTTATAATTGCAGATGCATATATAAAATTGACATCTAATCCTTTCACACAAGCAGAGCATGTCCAAACATAAAAACCCTTAATGTGTAATCTTAGAAATTATTACAGTGTGCATCCTGATTAAAGGCTATGAAAAAGAACAAAGTAACAACAGTCTATGCTAGAGTTGGACATTCACTAGCTAGCTTTCAGACATGATGGATTTAAATAGCCAAGATTACAGCTCTCTAAAGTCTTCCTTGACACTGCTTTTTGTTACTTGTATTTTCTATAATTGGAGCTAAATCTGGGATTGCCCACATTTCTCACATACATAAAAAGAAAAAAAATCAAATCATGTAAGTGCTCAGATAACGACAAGGCATGTCATTCGAGATACCCCTGTCTGACCTCTATTAATTCCATTCAGCCATTCATGTGCAGTGAGAGCTGGCCTTGTTCCAGCTGTCATTGGATAAATGTCCTCCTGGTATGATTCCGACTGCAAGACACAAAGGGGAGAGGTCTAGAGTTAAGACACATCAATTGCCTAAGATAGTATGTGAGGACGATCAATGCTGACGTGTTGCGAGGTGAGAGGTTTATGAAATGAGAACCAGTTAGTGGGATAGTCTGATGAAGATCTGGGAGGGGTGGATTGGTAGCAGAATGATTAATAACAGAAGAATGGAGAGATCAGTGAGAAATATTTATTTAATGTCTCGGCTGCACATTAAGGCCTAAAGTTCTTTCCTGCATGTGACACTACTTATACCTTTTCCAAATATTTTCCCAACATTTTAATATTTAGCAAAGCTACAGCAGAAAGAGCAGCTCAGCCAACTGTCTTAAACTGGGTACACACTTGTCCAATCCTCTTTCGATCCAACTGCAGACCAGACTGATTGAAAAATTCTACAGCTGTGTTACATGCCACGCTACTCACCCCTACTCGTCCTCTTGTCCGCAGCTCTCATTCCCTTGTCCCTTCGGGGTCTCACTGGTGTGTGCGTGTGCATGAGTGCCCTGGTTTGTCTTGTTAACCCCTTCTCGTCCATGGACTCTGTTATTCATTCTTCTTTGTTTGTCACTGGTCAGTCTCTTCTGACCCAGTCTATTTCCTGCTACTTACTCTTTCATGCTCCAGGCTTTCCCGTTTTCCCGTTGTCCCTCTCCTCAAACCATTCTGAAACTCCAGAAGATTCAAGTCTAGTCCTGTACCTAAACCATCTCCGGTCATGATCGATGGTCAGGAAGAATTCATTGTTGAAGCCATTCTCAATTCCAAAAAAGTCCGAGGACAAATCCACTACTTAGTCCATTGGAAAGGGTATGGACCTGAGGAGCGTCTGTGGATTCCAGCAAGACACCTTTATGCCAACAAGCTGATCAGAGAATTCCATCATAATTTCCCAGACAAACCTGCTGGGTTTCTTAACCCCTCGTCAAGGGGGGCAGGGTACTGTTACATGCCACGCTACTCACCCCTCCCGGTCCTCTCGTCCGCGGCTCTCACTCCCGCCGCATGCCTCTCTTCACTCCTTCCGACATGCCAGTCACGGCATGTAAACACATACCACGTGGGAGCACCGCCGCAGCTTCAGGCAGGAGTGCGCTCCTGTCTCTATTATATAATATGTATTCTCCCATGCTGAAAGACGTCCCGGTTGGAGGCTGGTCGGCTGCTAGCCTATCAGCGGCTAGCAGCCTCTACTTAAGTTCGGCACTGCCTCCCGGCAGGTGCCGGTTGTACAATCTGTTTCAGTCTCTGTACCTGCCCATATCTCTCTCTCTCTAGCCTTGTGTTTTATTCCTGCATTCTTGAGTGTCCCAGTTTGATCCTGCCTTGGTCCTGACCTGCCTCTCTCAGTGTGTCAATTCCCATTCTCTCACCTTATTGTGTATTTATTTATTTATTAACAGGTTTTTATATAGCGCCCACAGATTACGTAGCGCTTGTCATTGCTCCCTGCCTCTCCTGAGTGTGTGTCTCTGTTGGCCCTTCGGGGTCCCGCTGGTGTGTGTGTGCGTGTGTGCCCTGATTTGTCTGTTAGCCTTGTCTGTCTTGTTAACCCCTTCTCTTCCATGGTCTCTGTTATTCGTTCCTCGTGGTTTGTCACCGGTCAGTCTCTTCTGACCCAGTCTATTTCCCGCTACTTATTCTTTCTTGCTCCAGGCTTTCCCGTTTCCTACTTTAACTCCTCCTTCCTCTCCCGTGCGTTGCTCCAGGGGCCGCGACCTGCAGATTTTCTTGCAGCCCAGACTATCCCCACCATTAGTGGCTCTAGTGAAGACCAGATTGCCGTTAGACTCCACGCCCTGGTCGCCGCGTCTGTCTTGCCCAGAACCTGCTTGGCCACCGCTAGTTACCAGGAAGTCCTGACATACCAAGTCCTGCTTACTTCTGCCCACCGATACCGTAACAAGCTGATCAAGTTTGCAGACACAATACCTTTGTCCGTGGTCTGTCCTGCGCCTCAAGAGTGCTGCTGTGGGTAGTCCACAAAGGTGTATCACCTCACCTCTATGCAGATAGTAGAGAAGTAATGTCCTGATACAATGTAGTGTAAATATGACTTGCACTCCCAATGCGCTTACCATATATAGACAAATCCTCTAAATCATAAACGGGGAATAGGGATTCTCACAATGATTCTATGTATTAACTTCAGACTAATTGTGACCAGACTCCCGCACGCTTTCCGTACGTGCAGGGGTCTGTCTGTCCGAGAGAGAGAGGGGAGCGCACACCCCGTCACTCCCCTCTCGTGCAGACTTTAAGGTAGCTTACGCTGCCATAAGCCTGCTTTACATCAATCGTGCGGATCAGCGGCCCGTACAACTGCTGATCTGCACAAGTGTGGGAGCCCCCTCCCACACTGTACACTTTGCATGCTTCCCCCCTCCCACTTTAGTACAAAACAGAATTTCCAGGACAGAAAGGTTGCTATGCTAGGGTTACTATAGTAACCCTAGCGTAACATCTGGAAGGCACATGCGCCCTCCAGTCAAATCAGGCTACTTACGCACCTTGTGTGCGTAAGTGACCTGACGTGCGCAGGTCTGGATCCAGCCTCAGATCAATAGATATATTCATCTTCTAACCGCAAACATATAAAAAAATGTCTATATAGGCACTGTAGCTTCTTTATAATATCTATTTGAGCACGGCGGTTTGTGGCAAGATAACCAAATATCAATCAACTCAAAAACATCCAGTCTGGTGTCTTCCTTCTACTACGAATGGTTTATAGGTGTACACACTTTAAAGGTTATGATGGTTCTTCCAAGATATTTTTCTTCTTCCACAATTATTTCTCCTCCATAGCGTTTCTTAAATTCTCATATGGGAGAATATGTGAATACAGAAAAGTGGCATACAGTCTGTTGTTTGCACACAAAGGCAGTCCTGCATGACATCAGAATCAGGAGAAGAAATGGACAAACCAGTCGCAGGAGTGTGGTCAGGTGAGTGGTGGTTGGGTTTTCTGATTTTTAAGCAATTTAAAAATCATTTGACCTGACCAGGCTTAGATATATCAAGAGGTTGTTTGTGTCCACACTTACCAGTGTCTGACCACTTGGATAGTCTGAGGTCGGAATGTACAGGAATTGAATAATTTTTGGGCAAGTTTGGATAAATGTGATCAAAGTGGTATGTTATGCAATATTTTTCTTTACATTTTATTTATGTCTGCTTTTATTATCTTCTAAATCCTGGTATTTTCAGACTTTAGGAAAAATCTTTCAATCTTCAAATCATGGTGTGGATATTTGGATCAATGAGGAACAGGTGTGCTCATACCATTTGCTCAATCTAAAAAAATAAGGAAATCTGCTCTTACCCTTCTGGGCACAATCATTGAAACAGGCTCAATAAGTCCTTTAATTGCGATCAGTTTGTAGAATCTAAACACTTCACATGAAGACACATCAAGGCCTCTCTTTGGCAAAACACCTGTAAAATATTTAGACCATGTTACCTTAAAACTAGTATATGTATTGTAGCTTGCATGTTGTAACTCTCATTGGGCCAGATCCAGAACAACGCTTGTGAGCAAATTTACGCGTCGGAGACTTAAAATTGCGTTTTGGTAAGAACTGCGCATACACATCATAGAAAATAAGCTCCGTAACGTAGCGTAAATGTGAACGTATGGGCCATTCACGTATGGGTCGCGTAAATACTTACGTGTGGGCGCGCCAATTTTACGTTAGTCAAAAATACGTCTAAAATACGTTATGTAGGCGGGGGTTTGTATTTAAAGTGTACGGTATGGGCGTGCTTAGCTGCGTAAATACGTGTTGCCCATACGTACGTGTGCGGATCACTGCGGTTATGTTGCCAAAAGTTAAGGTAAGGTTTGGAAAGTGTATCTTGGTCAAAATATGTACATTCAAGGGGTGTGCCTAGGGGAGTGTATAGAAGGTACGCACGCGAAAATACGCTATGCGAGGAAACGTACGGCAAACGTAGTTCTGGATCTACCTCATTGTCATTAGTGTAAAGAAGTACTTTCTGATTTCAGTTTGTAAACTTACTATATGCTGAAGAAATGTCTGATGTGGTGGTCACTTTTAGAAAGAACTCTTTTTGGTGATTTGATTTTTTGTTATATTTCTTTTTATGTGGTCACACTAGAGTTCAGTACGATATAGCTGGGTTGATCTGTGATTATGCACAACAAAAGCAATTGTTGCCCTATTAACCCCATATGCATCTCTGTTAAAAAGCCAATCCAGATTCTAATGTGTGCACAGACTCGTACATCAGCAGAGGCAAAGCAATACATCAATAGCAGATTCAAAGCAATACATCAATAGCAGATTCAAAGCAATACATCAATAGCAGTTGCAATTGAATATAAGGATCGGGTGTAAGCAGGGGCAGGTCAACAAATGATATCCTGTTGAGCAAGTCCTGACTATTTGTGGGACCAATGTGACCCCCCAAGCACAGGACTAACGATTATTTGTGCAGCTGTATCAGTTGCTAAATGATGAGGTTGCATCTCTTCAGAATCAGTTTTATTAAATTATAGTTTTATATTTATTTTATGCTTTATGCCTACTTAAGAATTAATGTGAATAATATACCCATTGCCCTTGGTTATCCTCTGCAATTTTGTAGTGTCATTTTTCTTATATTTATAAACCCTTTATTGTTCTTTTTCCCTTCTCTTACTTTAAGGATATGGTTGGGTCAATTAGCAGCTGATGTGACAAGTTAAAGGTAAATGGCAGCCCAAATCAGTGAGTACTGCAATGGCCTGGGGGAATAACATGTCCCCTTTCTCAGTTCACACTTGGGTGTAAGTTGTGCACATGAATCACACAAAGTTGCATGTGGTTGTTTTCTAGAAACCACTGTATAGACAGCTTGGCTGTTAGACAACACCACCACATGCTTATTTCAATAAATACCTGAAAAAGTGTTTCATAAAATGAAATAAGCACATGCTTGGCTATATTGGCTGGCAGAGCCACAGCCTGACAGCAACAGGTGCCCTGGGCCACAGTGAATGCAGCAGAAAATGGTCATTCTCTGGCTGAGTTGAGTGCAGCCCAGCCCAGAGATAGACCATGCCGATTACAAAATAACAGCCCATCTGTGTGACTGTGCAGCAGTGGAGGAATCACTGCTAAGGATAGAGGCGACAAGTAAGTGACTGATAAATAGGGGTTGAGTAACTGTTTACTGGGTTAGTGGGTTAATTTAGAGTGAACTGG
>WWET01003580.1:20051-31414 GCA_011038615.1 Limnodynastes dumerilii
GTTTACTTAGCCTTAACTAGTGGATGGATGAGGACTGCTCTCTCTCCCTGACAGATGATTTACAGGGGGAATGGAAAACTCCTGGCTATTCAATGTACAAGCACATGGATCAGATGAAATGGTTCTCAGGAACAGGAGGATGAATAACCCTCTGCCATTTTATGATCCCTCACTGTATAAGAATAGGCTCTGCAAGCTTAATGATGTGTATTGTACCTTATGCTGCAACTAGAATCCTTCTAAGAGTTGTAAGAGCAAAAAAACTTCATTCTGTGCTGTGTTAAACTCTAATCCATTCCCAGGCTGTTCTGAGTTGAATCCAGGTCTACGTTCTGCCAGCTAACCACAGCCCTGATCCAAAGCAAGTGTTCAGGGGGACATCAGCCCCACGAGTAGCATGCAGCAGGATATCATCCGGTACCCAGAAAATTGGTTCCCTGTACTGGCAAAGGAGCATGGTGACTGTAGAGACAATATCTTACAGTGCTGTGGGAGGAGCCAGTAACAGCTGGTTACTCGCTGTAGCAGGGAACAGCTATAAGTTGTATCCTATAGGAACTATAGTAAGCTAACAAGACAATGGCAAAGGTGAGAGAGAGAGAGCGATAAAAGAAAAATGCTGTACTATTTGGATATACATATTTGTATTATATATAAAGGGGGCCTCTAAGATATATCTTTCCTCTTGATGTTTAAATAACCACTGCATGGTATCTACAGAATGATGAATAAAAGTCTATAGTTTGCACTTCTCTTAAAGATGATATTTGCAAATATAATACACTGAAATGTTACCTCTTAGGACTGCATCCAGAGTTAGGAAAGGTGCGTAAGTGGTCTGATATGAATGGATGAATGCGCCCAGATGTTACACTAGTGTTACGTTAGTAACTTAGTTCCGCACAATGCCACTTCCAAAGAAATGGGCTGTGCTTCCTCTCTGCCCGCTAAAGTGGATGGGGGGAAGCATGCTAATTGTACTGTGTGGGAGGGGTATCCCACACTCGTGCGGATCAGTGGTCATACGGACCATTGTTCGGCAGGCTTATGACAGCGTAAGCTACCATAAATCCCGCACAAGACAGGGGAGTGACAGGGGGAGTTCTCTCCCCTCTCTTTCTCGGACGGACAGAATCCCGCACGTACGGAAAGCGTGCAGAAGTCTGGATCCGTTCCTTAGTGAGGACTGTGATCTAAATACAGACTTAAATTTTGATATAATCACATCGCGTTTTTTTTTAAAATAGATTAATGGGAGCAAAATCACTGCACATTTTTCACACTTCATGGTCTATAGATAATAGCATGAGCTAGGATATAATAAAATAATAAATGAAGATCACAACTCACCAATTCCTTTTTGAGGTAAGACGGATCGATATTCATTCAAGTATTGCAAGTAAGGCTTCTGAGTATTTACTTCATAGTATCGAATATTTCCCTCTCCCTATGAAAATATGATGTTATCTAGGTTAGACTAAGCTCACTAAAGACATAGTGTAGATAATGTAACAAGTAAGAGTACAACTTAAGCTCACAACACTTACCTTTCCCACTAAATATAGCATGTTTGTATCATTGTCAAAAAAAGTGAATAGTAGACCTGAGGAACCATCTAAGTCTTCCTGATGTAAAGGCACAGAGAGGTCATCCTGAAATTTTCAAGAAAAAAAATCCCAAAACTTATTCTGTATGAAGCAATATATTTATATACACAATGGACACTTCCTTACTTCAGTAATACACAATTGACTATTCTCTCTGAAAATAGACATTTTTTATAGGAGGTAACATATTTTTTAAATAAAGTTCTAAATAAAATAATACGTGAAGTGTTTTCAGGTGCACATACCACCAGGTATCTGTGTTTCATTACTGATTTTACATTGTAATACTCAACACACTGTTGTATAGGTCTGTTTTGCAAGGGATGTAGACATATTGTAGGTGAA
The DNA here is from genome assembly GCA_011038615.1 of Limnodynastes dumerilii. Classification (NCBI taxonomy): domain Eukaryota; kingdom Metazoa; phylum Chordata; class Amphibia; order Anura; family Limnodynastidae; genus Limnodynastes; species Limnodynastes dumerilii. The sequence goes on from WWET01003580.1 coordinate 22,004, forward strand.
TGTTATGGAAGAAGTGTCTGAGACATTTTATGAAATGCATTGCAAGTTGCCATATACAAATGACACCACAAGAGGGCTCCTCTGCACCATGTAGAATTATAGTTTAGAAAGCATTATTATAACCTTGATGGATTCAATCACTGAGCTTAATTTATAAAGTGCTCTGTCGGTACATAATGACACACCATGGATTTGCTTGCATATACTGCATGCAGGTTGGTAAAACTCTAGATATTTAGGTGGGTGTACCTGTGAAAACATAGGTGTGAGCTGCCAAACAGAATATTGAGTTGTGGCTCATCAGCTTGAATTCTGTGAGCACAAGTCAAATAGCAATAAAACTAATTTGTGCGTGATATTTGTGCCATTTTATTTAAAAATACTAATAAAATAATGGGCCGGATCCAGAACTACGTCTGTCTTCCATAGAAGGACGTAGTTCAATAAACAGTAGCTACTGCGCATGCGCCGCTGATATTATTACAAGGCTCATCATTTCTGAGCCTTGTAGTTCTATCAGTACAGCATGGCTAAGGATTTCAGCCTTGCTGCCCTTAGAACATTTTTGGGCAGCCACGATTTGCCGCGATTTTCTAAAGGGCTAATCGCGGTGGTTTTCTATTGAAAATCACCACGATTTAGCACTTTTAAAATTGCAGCAACTCGCTTGACTTCATTTAAATCGCGGCAAAATTGTTTCTTTGTAAATGCCGTGATTTAAATGAAAAAATTGCGGCAAAATCGCGGCGAGACGCTGCGATTTGATTTTGAAGAAAAAAATCACCCTTTGTAAATAAACCCCTAAAAGTCAGGTGTTCATTGGAGTCCCTGATAGTGGGGACAGGCTTGGCTGCAGGACCTTGGCAGGTCACGCCCACAATGGCGAATCCCAGGAAGCAGAGGGAGGCGGAGTCACAGCTAAGACCCCTGGATAGCGGAATCCAGAGGACTGTCATCGGAAGAAAAGCAAGAAAAGAACTCCTCCAGTGAAGGGAAAAAAAATGGGTGTACACCTGATGGACAGAAAATACCATCAAATATGTCAACAACTGGAATAACTCGCTCCAAGATGCTACATGAACAAGGTGGCTCATAACACAAACCACCCTCAGTGATTATCCCCTTTTATTTTACCTACACTTAATCAATGAAAACCTGTTTGATATTTTTGATCAAATGTCTTGATGATTAATATCTAATTTTCTCTTCATTAAATATAAAATTTTCCAGGGACCTGCAAAGTAAATTTAATCTTAATGCAGATAATACACTGTAAACAAAAAAGTGAGTTGCAGAGTCTAATAAATTGATGACATAAAAGAACAAAAAATAACAGAAATACTTAGAATTGAATAATATAGTAGTAGTTCAGTTATTAGAATATCTTGTCTCTTTAATATAAAACTATTTACACAAATTATATTATATTTGTATAATGTATGCATAAAACACAGTACTTTTAAAATGTTGTTTGTATTTTATTATGGTCTTGTTGGCTGTTAAAGTGTAACATCATTTGGAAATGAGTTTTAGCTTAAAATTTGTTGTTCTGATGTTCAAGGAACAAAAACTTTTTACAGATCACCATTCAATATAATATAACAAGATATAATTACAGATTAAGTACACCCTAACTACTGTATTTTTGAATGGAGCATGTAGAAGTGATATTTATTTCATACATCTATATTGGGAATCTCTTCATTGTCACTATCTTATTTTCTAGGAGTCTGGTTACAACACTTATTTATTACTGTTTTTATCCCGGGTGGTTGAAGCCATTAAAGTCTCTCTAAAATCTTGTCCTATGAAGATGTAAATGATGGGATTAATGCAGCTATTAAAACACAAAAGAATGAAACTTATAGCATATATAAATAGTTTAATATACCGACTCAAAATATATTTTATTATTTGATAAATGTAGTATGGAGCCCAACAGATAAAGAAACAGATAACAAGAGCAGTGATGACTCTGTAGGGTCTCTGAGACCTATTTGGTCTTTTTACTTTTTTAACTTTGAAACAAATTAGACAATAACATGATAGAATGATGGTAAAACAGACACTCAATAGAGTGATTATAACATATTCATGTGGGAAATTTAATCTGTAATGAATAATATGAAAATATTCTAACAAATATGATTAGGCTGAAGACCCAAATGATTGCTGCTGTAATATGGACATGTTTAGATGTTCTATGAGTTTTATACCAAAGTGGACACATCAGGGGCGTTTTAAGAAGTGAGTGGGCCCGTGTGCAGGATTTGCACATGGGCCCCCCTTCCCTTACCTGAGACAGGACTGTCCAGATTCGCAGGCTGAAAAGGGGGCGGGACTTAGTGGTGCTGTAAGCCCGCCCCTTTGCAACCCGTGAATCGGGACAGTTCCACCGCAGGGGAAGGGGGACTAATTTGGCATCTATTTCTTCCCTCTGGAAGATATTAGAGGGAATAAATAGATGCTGAATGGCCATCCCTTCCCCTGCCAACCCAGGGTGCAGGATGCAGGATGCATGCCACAGGGCCCCCTGTTCTAAGGGGCCCGTGTGCACTGCACACCCTCCACCCATTATAGATACGCCTATGGGACACATGATTGATATACAGCGATCAATGCTGATGACCGTGAGGAAAATGACACTAGCGCTTGCATTTAAAAACACTGTAATATAGCCAATTTCAAACAGATAATAGAATATATATGAATAATTACAATATTTACGTAAAAAAAACAAGCTGCACTTATACAAGAGAGAAATACACATCATATGAGGTCAGCGATGGCCAGGTGCAGAATCCACACAGCATTCATGGTCTTTATCTTGAATCCTGCAAGCCAAATGGCTAACATGTTCCCTGGAGTCCCCAACACACATGCGATACAGTAGGAAATGGCAAATATCAAGTCATCTACAGCAAAACTGTGTTTGTAAGTCATGTTGCTTAAGTAAGAATAATTCATTGCAGGGTTTCTGAAAGTAGATAAGAGCACAGCATTATTTACTCAAACAATTGTAGACAACATGGGTAAAAAATATATTGAAGATGTTTAAGACCCACAACTCTACTGTACTAGAGGGTTAGATACACATTTTATTACATATAGTCAAAAGGGCAAACAATGCATTGGAAATAATAGGAAATTATATAACAAAAAAACTAGAGGGTAAGTGGGAAGCTGGAGTAGACAGGCAACCCCACCCATCATACTATGCCTGTACTTGCTCTTGAATTTGTACACGTTTAAACATTTGGCTTTATAGGGTTAGATGAACCTCTCTAGTAGGGGCAAAGCTCTGCCATGGAGACGGCAGGCACTGGGACAGCTATCAGTTTAGATTAGGGAGCTACATTTGTCCCTTATATGTTTTGGTATTTTCTGTAATTATTACCTTGGATTTTTATTATAATTCTCTTTTGTGGAACTGCTGATTTGACGCTATTTGCGACATATTGTCCCATTAAACATATATTATGTGACTTATATCTAAGCATATATATCTAAGTGTCAGAGGTGGAACTAGCGAGTTGTGGGCCCAGGTGCAAAAAATATGCTTTGGCCCTGATGATATCCCAGGTAACACGATGGGGAGCTTCAGTGGTGTGGTGATGAAGGCTGTGGGCCCTTGTATCAGCATAGGCCCCGGTACCGCTGCACCTGCTGCACCAATGGTAGTTCCGCCCCTGCTAAGTGTACATTTTTGATTAGCCACATGAATTGAATTAGATACATTGCTTATGGTCATCTCATTTACCTATTTGATTATTATTGACTGTAGGAATGAGCATTGCAAGTACAAAATGTATTATAAATAATATCTTGCCATCTTGCCACTATATATTAAATACAATCATGTTTTTTAAATAAATTAGAATTAAAGGTTAAGTTTTATTGTTCTATGATTTTGACCTGAATCAAGCCTCAAGACACTATTAGTGTTGATCAAATTAGATTGTTTTAATTGCCTTGTTGTATTTGCATATATATTTAGTGGTTACCTAACAGTAGTGTGTGCACCTTAAATAGTTTTCTTTTCTCTTATAAGTCTCTGTATTGGTTATTTCATATATATATATATATATATATATATCTTAATTTGTATCATTTATCTTATGTGTCTGTGATTATTGTATTGAAAGCGTCAGAACATTTTTATACTGTCAAGACTCTGCGGACCAGATTTACTAAGCAGCGAGAAAAGAAAAGTGGAGATGTTGCCCATAGCTTGAATATGATTGGATGAAATGGTCAGCATCTCCATTTTTCCAGCTTAGTAAATCTAGCCCTGTGCATTGTCTTTTTTTCTTTGAGAAAATCACTGAACTAAGGAAATGTGGTTTGGAAATGGGGCGTCTCTTTTAATACTGTTTTTTGTCTATGGAACAATGCCAGCTGCTCAGTGTCCAGCAACAAGGTATACTGGAAGTTATATGTATGACATGATACAAAGTAAAACATTTCTTTTCCAAAGATAACCAAAAAACACCCACTGCACAGGCAAAAAAAGTTTAATGTCAACATTGAAAACAATGGGTGATATTGTCAGACCTGGTTACATGCCCTGACTGATGTAAACTATGTTAGAAAACCCACATTATATACCATAGCCAAGTGTATTGTTCTGTATAACACACAAAGGGGTAGATCCAGAACCACGTACGTGCGTGAATTTACGCTAGCCGCTAGCGTAATAGCGCCCATTAGAAACTACTGCGCAAGCGGGCGGCAGATGTTACGCCACGTAACTCAGAGCGTAAGGGTCAGTCGCGTAAGATCATCGTTACTACGTACGAAGGGACGAGCCAGCCATACAACACCCGTAATTACGCTTTGGAGGTGGGGTGAGGCATTTCAATCGCTCAGTATGGGCGTGCTTAGCAGTGTAAGTACATGCAGCCATTACAGCCGACAGGGGTTACACTTGGAAAAGTTATGGTAGGGTTTGGAAAGTGTAAAACGGCTAAAGTACGTACATCCAAGGGGAGTGCCTAGTAATTACACTAGCGTAAATACGCTACGCTAGGAAACATAATGGAAACGAAGCTCTGGATCAGGGCATAATGTTTAAATGCTACCATTGGGCCTGATCCAGGTCTCCATGCATTTTCTGTACGTAGAGAGATCTGGAATCCGCACGGAAGAGGGGAGTACAGTTACTCTGCACAAATCTGCATCTGTCCGAATGCCAATCGCTACCCTCGGCACCTGATCAGCATGGGAATAGGCATGCGGATGTAAGTTCCATACACTAAGAGATCCACAGTGTAACATCTGGTGGGCACATGTGCAGATGTTACTTTTTGGGGGGACTTCTTAAAGAGGCTTGCGAAAGTCCCCTAACTTTACTAAATGACAAAAAAAACTTGGTGGTAATATCCATGAGCAAGCACACCCTACAACATTCCATTATGGATCTGGATCCAATAGATCCAGGCTTCCGTAATGGACCGCTTTCCAGTGGAGGAGTAGGATGTGTATTTTAGTTACGTATGCTGGAAGGGAGGATGCATGGTTATTGTATATAGTTAGGACTTTGTTTAGCCCTCATATACAATCCAGATTTCCACCCTATCCCTACTTTCTTTGGACAATGCAGAAATTTTAAGGTAGGATCCTGGTGTTGGAAGTCACTTGTGTGTTAGGATCCTTCGCCAATCTGCCATCGGAACTCCACTGCAGTTGTGCTCCAACCACAGCAATAGAAGTTCTGGAGTTCTGAATCCAGTCGATTATATGGAATTCATTTATTTATTTTGTAGTGTGTTCCCAAGGAAAAGTTTATCAGTAAACCATGGGGACCTGTGTAAAAATGTTTCATAGACTATTGGCTGGCTGCAGTCTCTGCTCTGATTGGCTGGGCCTCCTATCAATCTCAACAGGAGACCCATGCAGCTAGCCTATTTGCTGGCTGCAAAAAAAATAATTAAACACAGAGGGATAAAGGACACAGCTATACAGCCTGTCAGTGTGTGAAGTGCTGCCCAAGGGAGAGAGAGGACACAGCGCAACAGCACCTCACACGATAATGAGCTGCATGAGAAGTGGGCAAGTGGTAAGTACACGTTATTTAATAGCAGGAACGTCAAAAAAAAATCATACCTAGCATTTTTTATTTGAGAGTTTTTCAGCATTTGAAAAAAGAAAATCTTGCTCACACACTACAGTGATGTTTGGTCCAATCCACAATAATTGTATGTTCTGCCCAATAATGGCTGTAGTGTGTGGCCAGCTTTACTTCAGCACTTTGATATTTGAGCCAATGTATTTCAACAACTTAATATCACTTCCTTAACAGCTCCCTAACCATTATACACATAATAATTTTAGCTACTAGCATGTTTTATTTAACAGGCTTTAAACTGTTATGATGATATAAAAAAAAGTAATATATTACATTTCCTATGTAAATACATTGAAAGAAAAAAAAGAAGTTAATTGTACTTATTTCAGGAAATCAACCAAAATCTGCCAGACAACAGCTTGGGCCGTATCTAGACATCCAGGACTCCTGTTTTCTGCTATTTGTGAGCAGAAAACGCCTGCACTTAGTGACCACAAATGCATGAGCACCAGACTTCCATCATGGATCTAGATCCTCAGGATCCAAGCTTCCGTGCTGGAAGGCTTTTTGATGACTGGGGCAAGGTGAGAGGGGTTTAAATAGTACAGTAAGAGTGAGCTTCTGCCCTAATGCATTATCCAGTTTTCCAAGCATCACAATTTTTATGTGGTGATGGTTCAAAAATCTTAAGGGTCCTGTTGTTGTAACCACGTGTTTGCAAGAAGAGTGGCATCCACTCACACATACAGGTGTTCGTATACATTAGGCATCCGGCATCGGATCTCTGCTACCACAGAACTCAAAGCTCTGAGCGCAGCAGAAGTGGAAGTCTGGATCTGGTCCCCTGGTGGTATAAGACATGTAGTGCACATAAGTGTGGCTTGATGGTACAATGTGTCCTCCCTTGTCTCCTCCCATTTTATTGACCCCTCCCCTTTATTCTTTTTACTTCCTCCCACCCACCTTCTTCACATACTTATTTTCTATACCCCCCTCTCCTTACTGCTCCCTTTAAACATCCCACTGCTGTCCCCCTAGAGAAGTGCCATCCGGTACACTGCACCAGGGAGAAATGAAAGAGTATTCTAGGGGCTAGCACTTTCCCTATATGTGCCTTCATTACCAAGAGCAGGGATTTCAGGGACCCCAACAATTGTTTGGCACACATACAGCATATAGCCCCAAGTGTTTACAATCACTTGATGATCCATGGCTTCTTCCTCTTAGAGCTGCTGTGTCATATGTACCCTGTTCTATAGAGTGGATAGATGGCATGAAGGAACTGGGTAACATGGAAGCATGCCACAAATCAGGTCGTTCAAGGTAAGAAAGTAAAGGGAATGTTATAGCTCATATTATATAAAAGTAATGACTGAGGGCCGTATTCAGAGATCCGTGTCCCGATCGGTCCACAAATATACGCACGGACGGACCCACCAAAACCCCAGTCACTCTCCTTGCTAATCCGTGCTCTCGGAGTCTTACGCCTCCATAGACCAGCTGTAACTTTCCGTGTGAAGTTGCGTGCATATATGTCCTCCGTCCATGCGTATCTTGATAATTCCTTCATTTAGATGCCTCCCCCACCCATTTTTATTTAAATTCTCCCGTGCGTATTTTTCTGTTGCGTATCTGGACGTATGAATCCACGTGCGAATCACAAGTCCGTCCGTAAGGCACTTCCGCGTGTATCATCAACGTCAATTGTGTAGATAAAGTTACTACATATGCGCAGTTGAAATGTACCTAAAAATACGCACGGAACTGGCCTGGAAAACGGATCTCTGAATACGGATCTCTGAATACGGATCTCTGAATACGGCCCTTATTTTGTTTATGTTAAAACCTACAACAAAAGGCTACTATGAATCTGAATCGCTCAATACCATAAACGCTCACTAAGCCTATGGGCCAGATTTACTAAGCTGTGGGTTTGGAAAAGTGGAAATATTGCCCATAGCAACCAATCAGATTCTAGCTGACATTCTCTAGAATGTAATAGCAAAATGAGAGCTAGAATCTGATTGGTTGCTATAGGCAACATCTACACTTTTCCAAACCTGCAGTTTAGTAAATCTAGCCCTATGAGTTACTTTAATCTAGGGGTGGCCAACAAGCACTACCAACAGTGCACGATTTCCAGGTCTCCTTGTTGGGGCACAGGTGTCATTACTGACTGAAACATCATTAAAGATCTACATATGGTAGTGATTATCTCATTTCTGACTATCTGAGGAGACCTGGAAAACATGCACTGTTTGGTGGTCCTTGAGGCCTGGATGAGGCCCCTGCTTTAATCTCATTAGTTCCCAAATGATGAAAGAAATATTTCTGGAAATGTAGACATCTTTTCAATTGTGGCTACAAATTGGTAGGGTAAACTTCTAATACTGCTCAGCTTTGATGGTTAATATTCTGTATTGAACTAACAAGGCTTGACCTTCGTAAAAAATTAAAAATAAATTTGTTAAAATTGAAGTGTAATTAAAAAGAAACAACCAAAAGTAAAAGTAAGGACAACGATAAAACAAGGAAAAAGATATAATGCAAACCTGTAAAATGCGCCCTTTAAGGGGATCGATTATTCTGACTTTTCTGTCTTTGCAAGTTGTGGCTAAAAGGCTCCCATCCACGTTGAATGATAGCGAGAGGATGACATCTTTATGACACTCTATTGTCCTGACAGGACTGTGTATTACTGGTTCATCATTGTCAAGATTCCATATCATAATCTGTAAAGTAATCATATTTAAACACTTCAATCATGCTGTATAACCTGCATGAATTCAATGAAGTCAGTCATCTCTTTTGTTTTCTTTATCAGGTTTATTTAATACACGTACAAGTTGGTAACCATGGAATGTGCAGATCTGTTTGTTTACTCTTGAAGCAGTTGGTTTATGACTTAGCATACCAAAGTACATTTACATGCTTTTTCTGGTTACAGAAGGCAATCTTCTACAGATCTCTTAAACGGATACTCGTCCTGACCAAAAACTTATCTCTTAGCCTCCTGCTTACTTCCCTTTTAAAGACAACTGAAAAGATTTTGAAAAATTTGGATGAACTAAAGATACTTTTCATGCGTTTACCAACACTTAAACGTTATTCTGATATTAAACGAAAAGTTTCTTTGAATAGTAAAATGTCGTTTATTGAGCAGTACATAATAAATGATTGAAAATTGTTTTGCTTTTCTTTTAAAGCTGCATTAATGCAAAGAAAGCATTTACCTTACTGCTGTTTCTGTATTATAGAACAGACTATAGAACGACTCATTCACCATATTAGAATATTGATTGAGGGAAGGTGAGCTGGAGGACCAGTAAATATCTGCACTATAT
>WWET01003580.1:31707-47169 GCA_011038615.1 Limnodynastes dumerilii
ATGTAACATTAGTAAAATATTATCCACGTAACTTTATTAGGTACATTAGATTTCTTGTAATGGCGTAACTACAATGGCTGCAGGTTGTACGGACGCTACAGGGCCTGGAGGAGAGGGGGGCTCATGACAGCTGCCCATCCTGTATACATGGAGGACATGCTGGCAATTAAAACTCTAAGCTGTCAGCAGCTGGAGGCTTAGACAGTGCTCAGCAGCCAGCCTATGAATGACTGACTGCCAGCAGCTGACAGTTTAGCCCTGTCCTCTTAAGGCAGGGGAGGAGGAAGCCATCCGAGTCAATTACAGCAATAATCTGTCAGCTGCTGGAAATGTATTTATAAATATCGGTCAGCACAATTGACATTCTGTTACACTTGACATTTTGCAGGCAGGGTGGCATGGAGATGTGAAGTACAGATGGTCAATCAGTAGAGGGCGCCATGCAGAGTCATGGGGGAAGGGGGGGGTACATGTTCACTAATTAGAGCTGCTCCTACTCCATATCAAAAGAAAGGGGGGGAGAATCCATAAGCCTTTCTATGTAAAAGAAGGAACTAAGTTAAGATGACCAAATTTTATAAAATACATGGAGTGTTTTCCTATCTGAGTGAATACATTTTTCATTGAGTAGGAGAATCCACTTTAATGATCACGGAGGTGTAGATGTAAGACACTTTTTGACCAGCATAACTTTAGCAAGGAAGGTAAGAGCGAGTATACATTTATAAATGTGTATCCCAAAGGACCCCTCTAAAATCAAACCAAAATATGCACGGAGACACAGCGCAATAGAGATCTCCAGGGTACACATTATAGGGTCCCAAACGTGCTTTGAGTATGCCAGCATCGGGGAACACGACCAAAGCATATGATAAGAGTCATATATTTGCCCCAGGGACACCACACCAGCACCAGAGCCCAAACTCTCATGAGGGATGAGTTCCAGCAAAAATTTATTGGACCAAAGTGTACCCAGATCCCAGGATTCCTCTCTTGTCTGGTACTACTGAGAGCCCATATCTTGCATGCCTGTGCTAAAATTGAAGGTATGGGTCCATACCTGGAGCCTGCAAGGAGGGCATCCAAAGGAATCAAGAGGGATCCTCCATCAATTTAAAGAAGCACCGGGTGGTAGGCAGTCATTTCATCAGGCGACTTAGCTATGCAGCATCATAGTACAGTGTGAGATCTGGGAGGGCCAGGCCTTTGGTTGAATGCTCATCTTAAAGAGATGACCTTTTCCAGACACTGAGCATGTTTCCACATATGGGATATGACTTTTTAAAAGTCTATGATTGGATCAACAGTAAGGGTCACATAGTCTGATGGCATAGCCATAACAAGATACCCATGCATTTAAATTTTGCCATCCACACTCCAGGTGATGGAAGGGATACAGGTCAGCGGGCACCAATCCATTCAGGTGAAACAGATTAGACTTAGCCCAATTAATATGTAGGCCTGAGAAATCCCAAAGGTATTCACCACCTCCAAAAGTCTAGTGACCGAGCCCCCAGCGTCCGCTAGGATGAGGAGCATATCAGCATCTAACAATCTTTTATTGATCCCAACCCCTAGCAGAATACCTCCAATTAGATGATCACAATGAACAAGCCACTTTAGGGGCTCCACTGCCAGAGCAAATAGGTTAGAAGAGAGAAAGCTCCCCTGAAAGGTGCCTCGTTCCAACAGGAAAGGGGCAGTACTATATTTGTTTACACACAACCTAGCCCTCAGAGCAGCATATAAAGCCTTAACCCAACCACACGAAATTTAGAAAGAACCTCATAAGTACAGCCATGCCACTGATTCAAAATCCTTGGCAGTGTCCAAGGATGCCAACACTACCCCGAACCCACCACCAGATTAGGTGGTCCTTACCTGGTTTAGCGATCACTACGTTTAAGGCTTTAGCTATAGAATGGAGAGGGAGACCAACTAATCAATATTATTAAATTGCAACAAATTATATCTTCTACTTTCCTCAATTGTAAAAGGAGCATTAAGAAGATCTCTAGAATTCAGTCTAAGCTCAGGAACTCAATAGTGTCTAAGTAGGAGGTCATAGTAGAGGGGGAGTATTGGTAAAACGAGCAGAATCTTTCCACTATTTCACAGATTTCATGAAGGAGCACTTCCTGTTGGGACTATAATGGAGACCGAGTCCCCCCCCTCCTCACGACAGCCAAGGCAGGTAGCTACTGCATGTGTTTGACTGGACATACGCCATGTTTTGCAAAGAGGGGCCTGCTATTTGATTTATGAATGATAAAATCAGTTCAGACTCTTTGCGCCTGAAACCACCCCACACTATCCCCAGCTGACTGGGAGTTAAGATCTCAAGGTCTTGTATAGAGTTGCTCTAAATCGGATACCTGCTAGAAACTGGAATGTATCTCAAAAGAGATCAAGAGAGAGGCAGGCTGGGGAGTAATAGGAAATACCCCATAGGAAGGTAATTGAACACTTTTACAGATGAAATGAGGGATTTTGAGGCTAAAATCAGGTTAATCTGGGACATGAAGTAATAATAGGTAGAGTAACATGAATTCTCCTAAAACTGGGGATGGTAATTAAAGAAGCCCAAAAGTATGACTGGAGTGTCTGAAGAAAGATCACTCTTTTGATCACCTCACCACTGAGGGACATAGACCCCCAAGAGATACATAGGATATTTATTAATGTGTGATATAAGGAACACATACCACCCAAGTGGTTCAATAAGCATCTAGTCTACCACAAATTGAAGTATTTTTCTAACAAGGATAGAAGATGACAAAAATGTGATATGAAAAGCCCACCCCACCAGTGTCTCTTCAGAGCCATAACCTTACACTCTGCAAGATGCAACTCAACCAAGCAGATTATATCAGACCTTTCTGACCTTGTTGAGAACAAAAGATCTCTTGTCCGTTTCACTGATCCCACTGAGACCTTGGCCTAAGTCACGATCACATCCGGTAGCCAGTCATTGAGCTCAGCTGGAATAGCTGAAACCAGATGCACAGCAGTGCAATAGCTGAAGACATGAGGAAGCGTCAGACAGAGAAAGAACCGTAGATATGAGGATGTCAGGAACTGGAGAAACGATGCTAATAGGAACCGGAGACACTGCCAATGTATCAACCGGAGACATGAATGCAACAGAGACTGGAACTGAAGATTAGATACACAGCCAGGAACCAGAACACTAAAGCGAGCTTGAGGACAAGGAGGTGTAGCCAGTGAGGAGTTTAATTAAGGCAGCTGTGGAGTGGTCCATCAAGGGAATGAGCTACACCTGTGTGGGATAATGCCTGCAGCTGAGAGGAAACATCAGAAAGTGCAGAAAACTGAAAGAAGTTCATGTGATCAGAAAAGGTGAACTAAAGACATAAGGTTCAGTAATTGTGATCAGATAGAAATTGTAACAGCTAATTCCGTTGGTGTCTATATGAGGGTACATCAGAGGGGGAAGTGTGAGAAGATGAAGCTCCATGCAGCATAATATGCCTACAACCCCTAAGAATTAAAATGAATAGCTATAATGACTCCAAGGATGAAGGGGGGATTTACACCTAAGATAGCTAGAAAAAAATCAAATTCCCTAATTCCCTAACTGACAATAGATTAAACATGGGTGACCCTACTGATTGTGGTCACAGATATAAAGCAACTAAACAAATAGCTTAAAATGGAAAGTGTCCCATTATGAAGTTCCTAGTAAAGGATATCTCCATAACAGCCATGTCAAAGTCCTCGACAAGGGAGCTGTTCCAGCCAGGCCTCCTCCTCCTGTGGAGTAGAGAAGGAGAAGGTGCCACAGTGCACCTTCAAAGCATAATCCGGACAGACAGAGACAGAACTAGCATCCAACTGTAGAAGTCCTTTCTGTATCATCAGGCATAACACAGCATTTGGTCACAATAATGCAGGAATCAGGCATCACCCACTCCACCGCCAAGTGGGGAAAAAACGTCTTTGCCAAATTCTTTAAGTAAAAATCCACCAAATACTTCTCTTGGTCTTGACCCTCATCTTGTTCAGAAAATCCTACAAAATGTATATTATTCCGTCTCGGCCTTCCTTCAAAGTCGCTCACATTGGCTTTACAGGAAGTGACTTGTTCATAGAGGGCAGCAATGTTTCACGTCATTGGAGTTGTAATGTCTTCCAATAAGACAACCCTCACCCTCTCATGAACTTTCTTCATGTCTTCACAGAGTAGATAATTGCTAATTTGCACCTCTCCCACTTTACTGGTCACACTTTTTTCTGGTGTTGAAATACCCTGGAGCATCTGTTGTAGAGTAAAATAGTGCACACACTGGAGAGATTGGACGATTATCCTTCCAATCACAGGATAATAACTTCTGGAAACGATCCAGTGTGAAATTGTTCCAGTGTGTACAGCTGAAGGATCGCCACAGTAATTCTGAGTATATCTTTCAATTATTTTCATAGGAATTTCTTTTTTTATAATGTGTATCCTTCTTAAGAAAGTCAGGCTCTTAGATATCCGAGGGTGCATTGCTGCTGAAGCATTGCAATGTGGCTACAGCCTCAGCTTTGCTCATGTTGTAAGATGAGATGAACCTAACAGACACAACTCAGCATAGACTACAAAATAAAACAACTCTGTATAGTATAGCCAAAGTCCATTGGGTAGCACTGGAGTATAGTAAACTTCTGAGTTACTCTTGATTAGATGGTAAATGCAGGCAGGGAGAGAGAGGAGGCGGGGCTAGGGATGGCAGTGGTACTCACTGCCCACACAGTGTGGGAAAGGCCTGTCTTCCGAGATGGTGACTATTTCTGCCAAAGCCAACGCCAGCCAGGTAATTTCCATTGGTATCGGACAAAAACCACGACTGAGAGGGAGGGGGTATCCAAAATCTAACACCCTTTGCAGCTACACTGTCAATTTAAGGAGACCAGTACATAAGATCACAGTTTAAAAGATCTGCAGAGGAGCCACGGCGGTCAGAATGTCGGCTCAGCAGCTGATTCTCTGGAAATGGAGACACCTGGTGGTTTAATGTCAGCAGGGTCCCCGCAACGGATAAACACAGGGTAAATAGGAGCTCCTAAGGTGCACAGCTTATTCCTCATGCTGACAAGCCACATGACTATAGTATTATTGCTGGAGAACCCAGAGGATTCTGCCTGTACTCTCATATTACACACATGAAATGGTTCCATGACGAGTGAGCAAAAAACATGCCTTACCTTGTAATCATAGGCAGTGCTTAAAATAATATTGCTTGCTGTTGGATGCCATTCAATAAGACCAACTCTTCTAGTGTGACCCAGCAGCTCTTTCTTGGAATTGGTTATATTTTTGGTTACAAAAGGCTTTGGAATATCCCAAATTTTTACCTATTGTATAAATAAAAACAAAAAAACCCACAAGATATGTTACTAAAAACAGATACAACTTTTAAAACACCTTACAATAAATGATTTTATATTTGCTGTTGATATGATCTATCTTTATTTAACGGTTTCTCTACAACAAAAAGTAATCCATTTTGCTGTTGAAATCTCCCTTCCTGTAGAGCATCACAGAATTTAGCTGGTGCTTTATGGGTAAATAATGATATGAATAATACCTCTCCTTCCCTTTGTTCTTCATAAGACTGTGAACTGTTCTGTAACTGCCTTGAAGGTATGCTTCTGTAATGGACTGGACAGCCTAAATAGATTCAATGTGGGAGGGACAAAATGATTTAATTTCGCAGCAGTTATAAATGCTACCAAAACTGGGTACCCACTGCTAGTATTTGGCATTACTAACCCTAGTTCTAATAAAGATAGGTTTTTGATTAGTTGTTTCAAATATGGGTGGTGGGGGTCATGTGACATTGTTTTTTATAAGGAGTGGGTGGGTGTCTGTTTGTCACCCATTTTGGAGAGCCTTTCCCTCCCTCCCTCCCTCCCTTGTGATAAGATTTTATTAACATGCATTTTTCCTTCTATAGTCGGGGCATAGGTTTGCGGTAGAGGTGTTGTGTCACTGTATTTTTATTATTCTTGGCGCATTTATAGAAAAAATAGGGGGAAAATGTCTGTTACAGAGGCGCACCCTTCGAAGAATCTTAGGCTGTCGGTCTTATGACGGAGCCTTGTCTGCCTCCTCAGTTTTAAATATGAGGTGTGCACATGAAGTGGTGGAGTCGGGGGTATTGGGGGGAGGTGGGGCGCCCTTTATTTGATAACCGTTCTGTTATCATGTTTGGTTATAGTTGTGACACTCACCTGCTATTTGCCACCGTGCTCAACCCTAAATTTTATAGTCTTTCAATTCAAATTTAGTTTAAAAATTATTTAATTTTAATAAACTTATGTCCCAATTTTAAAATCCAATAAAGTTGTCAGTGTCGTTTTTTATTAGGATAAGTATTGTGTAATGAGGTATCAGTCGTTGATCACTTATGCTATAACAAGATGAATTATAAAAAAAAATGCATTGATACACTAGTGAGCATGGTGACATTAGAAATAAGGGTTGTTTTTTTTGGGGGGGGGCACTGCATTAGAATGAAACATTTTTGTAAAATGCATGAAATTGACATTATTTCAGTGGCTGCAGTAACTTTGGAAATATTAAGGGATTTTCACCTTCAGCTTAAGAATTCTCAACACAGAAATATTTAAACTATTCAAATGCAATAGTTGAACAGAAAGAGTTGTCAGTAGTATGTGTGACAGGCGAATACCAGCAGTCATGCAAAGTTTCTCCACAGGTAATGGTAGAAAGGTCATGCGGGACAGCACGTCTCTGGGTCTTTTTTTTTACACATGCTTTCCAAAAACTCTGATACTGATATCTGGAGTGATATTACGCTACCGAAGCCATTAACTGTTGTTCACCCCTGTGATTAAATGATGCCCATAGCTTGGAGTTGTAGTGCAAAAATGTCTACTTCAAATCTCCTGAAAGGAGATAGTGCTTATCTGACAACCTTCATGTGAGCACTCAGGGGCATTCACAACTGTATAGACTGTCTAATGTATAACAATACACTACACAACATCAAGTGTGTGTGTGTGTGTGTGTGTGTCTTTGCCTACAAGCTCTTCTGTCCACACTGCTCCTCTGTTTTGTAGAGGTCACTAATTCCTGGTATGTCAGCTGCAGATTGAATGTTATATTGTGTGTGTTTGTTTAAAATTTGAATAGTTATATAAGTACTGTCTCCATCATGGAGGTCATTTATACCCACATTATCCAATATAAATATTTATATTATAGCATCTGTGAATTTGTCTTTTATAAAGTTACCAAGTTATGGTTTTTGTTAATAGCCAATCTTCATATTTTTGGTATGTTGTGGTAGTAGATTATATACAAGAAGTTATGATTGATTAAAACCCTCCATTAATTTCAACTTTTCTCTTTAAATGAAAAAAGTATGTTTTACCTTCCTGTTACATATTGTTCCAACTATACAAAGACTTATGCAGGCATCTTTAGACTACCATTTTTGTTACCAATCAAGTATAATCACTTATTGACTTACAGATGCATCCTCTGAACAGGAAGCGATTACGTAGTCATCAAAAGGGTTCCACTTGATGTCCAAAACATTTCCTTTGTGACCACAGATTTTAGGATAATGGGGATCAAGTTTTCCAGACTGCAAAGAAAAATGCTTAAGTAAAATTCAAGTTGCATTTGCAGTTCATAGACCTTCAAACTATGCATTTACAAAGCTAAAAAAATAGAGATGTTTTGTTTTATGATGAAAAGGAGTGTGTCTTATGAGCATGGTAACATAGGCGTATCTATAATGGGTGCAGGGTGTGCAGTGCACACGGACCCCTCAGAACAAGGGGCCCTGTGGCGTTCATCCTGCACACAGGGTTGGCAGGGGAAGGGGGGGCCATTCAGCATCTATTTCTATATCTAAAATCTTCATCCTTCATAAATCTTCTAAGATGCCGAATGAGTCCCCCTTCCCCTGCAGTGGGACTGTCCCTATTTGCAGGCCGAAAAAAGTGGCGGGCCCCTTTTAAGGTCCGCGAATCGTACAAATCCTGCACAAGGACCCCCTCACTTCTTTAAACGCCCATAGTAAGTATGTCATAGTAAGTATGTCAATTTATAGAGATATAATAGAATAGCCCAACAAGTGGTGTTGCAAATACATCATGCAATATTTCCTATAATGGTGGTAACTAAGCAGAGGTGACCCTAGGCATAGGAGGTCACCTGAGGCCCTGCGGTTGAGAGCCTCTGCATACAAATGACATAGCACTATGGAACAATATTGTAAGAGGAATAAAAAGAACTAATATTGGGTATAATTATTATTATTTTTATTTTTTTTACACAATTGAGGAAAAGGGACTTTTTTTTTAAGGGAAACAGAAAATGGTAAAATTATCCCTATAGTAGGGCTCTATATGATTTAGTGCCCTATTATGGTAGATATACTACACAATCCATAAATGCTAAGTGTGGCAGGGAGGTTCATAACAGGTAGCTGATGATAACTACTTCTTTGTACCATTGAACTTTAATAAACACGCCCCGTCTCTTCCTCATTTTATCTCTTTCCACGGCTGATAACTTCAAGATATTTTCCAGACAAGTTTAGGTTAAAGTTGATTTATATCATAATTTTTATACAGACATTGGACAAGCTATTTCAAACATTGCAGCTACACAAATCTTTCTCATCTGTCAGTTTAACAATTTTACATAGAGAAAGGGAGTTACATTAAACTATAAAATACACACAGTACAAAATGCCTAAACAATAACATTATTTTAGCCAAGTAATCATTTAAGTAATTTCTTTTAAAAGTTTTGTAACTATTACCCCCCTTCCTTATGCGAACACTCATATCTCCCCTTCCTTATTGCTCCACAAATCTGCCTTTTGTGCACAATCCCGCTTTATTGCAAATGCCTTTTATGGAGTTTATCATAGCGTGATTGTTATAAAAGTAAATAAATAAGGAAGTAATAAGGAAGAAATTGTGCAGAGAAAAAAAATGAGGAAATGCTTTACTTGTTGTATATAAGTGCAAAATTCCACAACCAACAAGGTAAATTAACAATACACCCTAAAACAACTTCTTATGTTTTATGGATCAATAGGGGAATTTCTTCTCATTTAAAGCACATAAATCCAATACTAATTTTTTTATGTACGCAATTATACGCACGGCTGGAGCAAGAAAACACCCACCAACAAACCCGACACTCCCCTCTCCCGGACGAGCGGTGGGGACTTACGAGTCTCTACGTCTGTACTTACGTGCATATATGTGCTCAGTCCGTGGGATTCATTATAACCGCGCCTTCATTTAAATGCCTCCCCCCACCCACTTTTATGCAAATTTTCCTGTGCATCTGATTTCCATGCGTATGTCCCAAAGGGCGATTCACATGTATGTCCGTTAGGCACTTACGTGCGTATAGTCTACGTAAAGTACGTAAATAAAGTTACTACGCATGCGCAGTTGATCCGATCCTAAAAAAAAGCAAGCAACTCCCCTCGAAAATGGTTCTCCGAATACGCTCCTTAGTCAGCAACAAGCATTTGGAATTTTGCATTAATTACTCGTTCAAAAACAGTTGGATTAGATGTAACTGCATTACAGATACGACCACAAGTGATGTTTTATGCAGAATCATACATTTCCAGCTTACAAGTCATAATAAAAATCTATTGCTGGAGTTTTCTAGCCTACAACAAAAGGCATCTTAATTCTGTCATAATACTGTTGTGATGACTTGCAGGCCCAGAGTATATCAACCAGATTGTGTAAATATTACATTCGGAAGTGATACAACTACAAACCTGTCATCTGTCTTCTTCCTCTAAGTTATACAATTAAGTCAACATGACAAGTTAACAAGCTGGAAGCTTGAGGCAATTGTTTAAGACAGATTTATGTAATTAGAACTAAACTTTTTTCACAATTGATTACAAAGTTTTTTACATCTCAAAAAAAAAATCTGACGTAATCAAAGTTATTATAATAAGCTCATTTGCATGAGAGACTAGGGAATATGGACCCAAATAACTAGAAAACATATGAATAAAAAGTGCAGAAATTTAAATTACTTTGATTTATTCAAATAAGCCACCGTGTGACAAATATTACATGTTAAATCATTAATGTTCCTGCACTCTCCCAAAAGAATCTGTTTAAATAAACCTAATAATTAATACAATTATAAATGATAATACTTTAGTGGAAAAAATTTCTACCAAAACGTTTCAGTAATCATCATGGAAATATAAACAAATAGAACTTTGTAAAACAAAACGACAGATGCATCAATTAGACAAAATATAATACACTATAAAACATTGAAAGTGGACTCCCAGTTCATACAGCACAGTATAAAAGTATATCCCAGTATCTGCTGTGGTCTTTAAGTGGTTGTTCTAAGCGTCCTCTAACGTCTTTTGTTCATTATGCACAACAGAGGCTTATTGACATATAATCACATGTCCTATGTGGCAGGCAATGTATAGATAAAAGGAACTAAACGATCACATGCAGAAGCATACGAATGATCTCTACAGTATATAAATCTGGTTAGTCAGACTCTGTTTGGATAGCAATTGCACTGCTTACTGTACAAATACCTTTTAAATGCAGTTCTGTTCATGGTATCACACATTCTGTACCTTTTGAAAGATCGACCGTTGACCTTGAGCTAATGTGTGTGGTTTTGAAACATCTTCAGCATTTAAAAGTGTTTTTTTTAGATGTGGAATGCTGCCTGTAATGGAGTCAAATTTATTTTTCTTTTTTTAAATGTATTTATTGAAAAGTACATGCAGCTCAGTTTCTGCAATTGAACAAATGTATGGTAGTGGTGCAAACAGGTAGACATTTATGGGTCATGGGGGGATGGGGGAGTGCTAGAGAAAGCATGTAAAACAAAACAAAAACAAGAAAACAAAAGGGAAAAAAACCAAAACAACTACTTATAAATTTGGAAGACAGACCCTTAAAATGTCATGTTTTCCATCACCGATTTAAGTTATTATTGGTCTACAAGAAGAAGAAAAAGATATTTGAAATGCAACATTTTGTATTCAAAATAAGACTCAAGAATATTCACATTATATACTCTAGTGATTCAGATAAGGGAGTATGCAGAAATTGTAAAACAACATTCAAATGTATATATCATACAGTTCAGGAAACAGGAATTTCCAAAAATGTAAAATATTTTAAAACTGTTGGAATATTAAGTTACATATCAACTAGTTATTATTAATAATGTAAACATTTTCATTTCTAAAACTTCAAACATAATCTACAGTGCTGACAACATAGCACTTTTTCATAAAGCAAAGTATTTTACTAAGAACCAACTAAGTAACTAAGAACTAACTAAGAAAACCCATTAGAGCATCTCATAAATTTATATAGCCTCTAGGATTAACACTATACAGTGTATAGAATAAAGATATTCTACATAACAGTATACAGTTACAGGTAGCGATACCTCGAATTTACACAGTGCAAGTTGTGCCTGTTGTAAGTAGCAGAAACATACTTTAGCAAAGAGAGTCATGGTAGGTGATAATGTTTAAGAGGCTTGGGAGGCAAAGAAACCAGACACAAGAGACACTGGATCCCAGGGTACATGGTCAGAAAAGCGGTGTACAAATGATTTGGGTTGTGAGAATGAGGAATGCACAAAGAATTTGTAGAGGTGGAAAGTCAGGGTGAGTGACTGTTGTGAGTTAGAAGAGTCGAGAACAAATTCAATTTAAGGAACAGCTGGAGTGGGAGCAACAGACATGTGAATGGTTGGAGGGTGCAGTCACTGGTAGAGTGTGGAGTTGCTGGAGATAAAGGTCCAGATTCATGTTCCTAAATATACACAGGCCGTATGCGTATCTTGGCTTTTTTGCGATTTGCGCATGCGTAAACCAGATGTTACGCAAAGAAACCCATTATACAGGCTGTTCATCTCCGTACCTAGTGATATTGGTAAGAAGGGTCATGCCAGTAGTTCGTAAAAAGGAAGTTAAGAACAGTGGATGGGGGAGGCATTTAAATAGAGCTAATTGGGCTGGGTTAGGCAACCCCATTCTTATTTAAGCAAACACCACAGCTTAAATAAGCAAGATAGCCCTAAGTTGGCAGAAGTCTGCAAGGATCCATATGAATGAGGGGTGTGTTATGGGAGTGTACTTGCCACTTAGGTGCGTAGTTTTGCAAATCTGCATGTACTTATTTCATTCTTAAGTGTGAGTCATGCCCAAAGTGCTTTATAGGCAAGAGTAATACCCTATTCTCACCAATAGGGTGAGGCAAGCCCTGACAACCCGTGTCAAGGCTCAGTGTGAATGGGTCTGACTGTCTCTACCTAATGTCCCAGGAGTTAGACCCGGAACAGTTGAAGGGTTATTCCTGCGTCTGACCTGGGTAGCCTCCAGTATAAACGGTGAGACTCTGGATTTTTTTTTAACCCAGGTCTCACACAAGGAAAGTGATTGGGTGGATTAAGAACACGAGTCATCACTTATTACCAGGGCAGACCTGGGCTCAAAACCTGGGCTATTGTGCACTGTGAACAATAAAAAAATAAATAAATAAAAGTTAAAAGAGCTGAGACACAGCAACAACCCAGGTTCAAAAACCTGAAAAAGAAACTGCACGGGGTATATTTTGTTATTATTCTGCCTTCTGCATTCTACTTTTATGTAAGATAGCAGTGGTCATCCAGATATTTGCACATCTGTCCACAAAAAAGTAATGATATGGGAAGAAGAAGAAGAAATAGTAACTCATTTTCATTAAACTGTTTGGATGGGAAAAGTGCCATCAACAGAACAATATTTACCATGACCCTTTCTCTATACAGTATTTTGCTGTCACAGTGTACTGCAGAGGACACTCCCAATTAGACAGAATATGTATCATACCTGTTGTAGGGGTATAACTATGAAGGCTCCACCACCAGCACATTCTGCCACCACAGCAATAAAGGATGGGTTTACGGCACAAAATTGGTTGTCATGTACGCTTCTTGTAATAGGCACATTGTCGTAGCAGTTCTCCTTGTTTGCAGGCTTACCAAAGACATGGCGATACTTTGAGCTTCGATACTGAGGCTGCCATGACATCTGTAGGAAAAGAAAAATAAGTTATAGCTACATAAAATACCTTCTAATATCAGAGGTTGCAGATTTGAGACAGCCACATCATCGATGGGGTTTCCATACAGCTGTCATAATCTAAGGCAGCACCATTATGCTTAATGAATCAGATCACTGCGGTACAGAGGACCAGAAGCTTCAAAGCAGTTAAGTGACAGTATACTGTGCTGGTGCAATATTTATCTACAAGCCAAACTATTCAATGCTATGGTTGTATGTTTATATAATAATTCTATGTTTACAAATGCCTGATCAGTGATATTTACTAAAACCTCAAGAAGAATTATTGGATAGCTGTTATTCCTAAGCAGGATAAATAGCTAGTTCAGAGCAATTAGTATAGTAATATGTAACTTGTATCATGTGCAGCTCTTTGCTTAGTTTAATAGTGGAACTCAGAGATCTATTTCTAATGCAACAATGATATAAATATTATGGAGCATGTTCACTCCTACAGGAATCCATACTATTTTTACTGCTAATTATCTCCATAACTTGCAAGTCTGATTAACATGTTAGGTGCCAAAATGAGTATTTGTCAGTATTTGTTAAAGAAAATTCCTGCTCATAACATGAACCCTATGCATTGTGATATATATATATATATATACACACACACACACACACACTCACACACACATGCTTGTAGAGGTTTGTATTTCTTGTATTCTTGATTAACTTTATCACTTGTCTCATTACCTGTATTATTGTTCATTTGAAAACAACATAAAGTACCATTAAATCTAGTACAAGAGTACCTAAACATAAGGAAACAACTGCATTATTGAACTGAATGTAATCAGCAAATGATCTCTTATAACCATCAGGCGTGGCAGTGTAATAATGCCATCAAGCTGCATTCCTGAATCATTTTTAGATAAACATGACCTCTCAGCAATTTTTGTAGGTATGTAACATATGCAAGACTTAAAGACTTATTTATGAAAAAGCAAAAGTAAAAGAGCCTAAAAAAGAGCCTAATAAAAATGCTATTTTGCACAAATGCACCGTTTTATTGGTAGACACATGGGGTCTGATTCAGATTGTTGCAAGTCCTCGCTGCAATGTTTCACATTGTGAAATAGGGACAGCCAAAAGCAGCTTTAAAAAATTTTTTAATGAATGGGTGAGTACGCGATTCGCATTCTCACCCATTAATTTCCGGAAAAGCCACCAGCGCGGCCACCAGACCTGACCACCAGAGAGGTGAGTAACCCTCTTCGGGGACTTGCTGGAGGGGGGGGGGGGACTTAGGGTNCAGCTCAGCAGCAGCAAGTATCAGTGTCTCTGTCACCAGTCGATACATGAAGCTGTATCAGCTTCATGTATCGACTGGTCCGCTTGTGCTTTACAAGCGGATGGCCGATGCACAGTGAGAACTTCTTAAAAACAAGCCTTCCCTGAGTATCAGCTGTCTGTGAATCTCTCCTGCAGGTCCACACCACTACACCTATATGTGATGTGCCAACATGTTTCGTCACATAGGGGAAGCAGTACCACGGTGTCCCAGGCCCGGATTTCCTATTGCAATGTATCGTAAACATGAATCCTTCCAACACACCAATCCAGACAGCGACACTGCTGCTATTTTCAGTACACTGGATATAGAAAGTTAGAACCTGGGTTATAGCAGACCATCTGTGCAAGATGAGTGGTTAGTCTTGTGATTGCATGGACATTGCTGTCCTGTGATTGTGGGTCCCTCTACATATGTTGTCCAAGGATATGAATGCATAAGAATAGGATTTCTGGATAAGGTCCATAATATCAGATCATCCAAGGACTATATAGATTTTTTTATTATTATTTATTTAGAATACTTTATTTCCAACACATGCCTTGCAAGGTAGACACAAAATGGCACCAAGAAGGTCCACTACACCTTTACATTTTCTTTATATGGATCTTTACTTTTTCAGCAGCTGATGTCTGACAATGATAAAAGAAAAGGTAAAACCACTGCAGAAGAATGCAGTTGTTAAAGCTAGTTCTCAATAGCAAAGGTCAGATTCTTTCCAGGGCCTTCCTCATAGTGGACATGATGGATGACAGTGGTGGTAAACCGGAAGACAGTCTGACCGAGTATGCTGAACGACAAGGAGACCACTATAAATATTGATTTACAATTTAAAAAGGGGAAACTAACACTTAACTAACGGTGCTATAGTTTTCCCTTAAAAATGTAAAGCAACTTAGCAGAAGGAACAGAAGGAAAGATGCTAATGTATTTTGAAATAAAATTATTGTGATTGTTCATGATATCCCCTGATTTTAGTTTATGGATGAATACTTATTCAAAGTATTTTATTTAACAATGGTTAAAAAAAAAAAAACA
>WWET01003580.1:47194-72109 GCA_011038615.1 Limnodynastes dumerilii
TCTTTCATGTACAATTGAGGATATCTCAGGGTTGCCGACTCTCTCGGAATGTCCAAGGGACTCACGAAATTCAGGCAGTCCTTCCGGTATCCCGGGAGAGCCAGCAAATCTCCCGCTTGGGACTAGAGGCTCGTGGGTTCCATGAAACCATGGCCTCAAGTCCTGCCCCCCTGCCTGGCAACACTAATATACTAGTGTTGCTAGGGACAAAGAGGGACTTGATGACGAAAATTGCATCATCAAGCCCCGCCCCCATCAATATTATACCCCAAAATGAGTAATAGTTAAGGGGTGGGGCTTAATGACACAATTTGCATAAATCATATTATTAAGCCCAGCCCCCTGCATGCACGTATTTAAAGCTTTTTAAAGTAGGCAACCCTTGGATATCTAGATGTAGATTGTTTATTTCCCAAGGAAGAACAGGATCCATAAAAGAGGAAGAGGATTTATTCAGGTGTCACTTTGTGCCACAATAATAATTTATTTTCACATATGCCAATACTGTCTAGGTTTTACATGGAAATACTTAATCTGGGGACACACTGAAGGTTTTACTCCCAACACAACATCTTGTCAAAGCAGCAGTATTGATTCTAGCCCTGTCCTGCATAACGATGCCCCGTACACACTCTATTCCCTTGAGGATCTTTTAGAAATGGTTCCCATAAACCTTTGCTGCAACGATATGCACTCCAACAAAGGCGGCACTTAGCAGATAAATGAATCGCTGCTCTGAAGACACTGTACACACTGAAGTTTTCTCTGGTAAACTAAACAAAATAATTTGTTTAATCAGTGAAGACTGATTGGGAAATTTAAATACATTGGGCTGGATCCAGAATTAAGTAAGTGCGTGAAATTAGTTACTCCTGGGCTAAACCATGTTGATTGCAGGGGAGTCTTATTTCATTTGGTGCAAACAGTATTAGAGATGAGAGGTGATGTTTCCTATCCCAAGTCTAAATAAGTGTGATAGTAAAGCTGGTCAGTATCTGTGTCATTAAGCAATTCAAAGATATATCCCTGCATCATAGGCATATCTATAATGGGTGCAGGGTGTGCAGTGCACGCGGGACCCTCAGAACAAGGGGCCCTGTAGCATACATCCTGCACCCAGGGTTGGCAGGGGAAGGGAGGCCATGCAGCATTTATTTCTTTCTCCTAAGATCTTCCAGAGGGAAGAAATAGATGCAGAATAAGCCCCCCTTCCCCAGCGGTGGGACTGTCCCTACGCGCGGTCCAAAAGGGGGGCATGGCTTACAGCATGGTTAGGCCCCGCCCATTTGAGGTCCGCAAATCGGGACAGTCCTGTCTCAGGTGGGGGGGGGAGGGGGCCCTTTGTAAAAATCCTGCACAAGGGCCCCCTCACTTCCTAAAACACCCCTGCCCTGCATGCAAAGAATACAATTAACTTTACTCACCCTGCATTCAACATGGTATAGCCCAGGAGTAACTAATTTCAAGCACTTAAGTCTGGATCCAGCCCATTTTTA
The DNA here is from genome assembly GCA_011038615.1 of Limnodynastes dumerilii. Taxonomy (NCBI): domain Eukaryota; kingdom Metazoa; phylum Chordata; class Amphibia; order Anura; family Limnodynastidae; genus Limnodynastes; species Limnodynastes dumerilii. The sequence continues at coordinate 48,691 of WWET01003580.1, forward strand.
GGAAAATATGTACAGTAACGTTTTCTATTCAACAAATTTTCATTGCACTTTGCAGGTAAGGCTTAGCTACACTTATCGAACGGAGTAGCAACACCTTTGATTTTGTAGCAGGATTCGTTATTGCGACAGGTAGAGACAGTTTGAATAAGCTGCTCAGAGGATGAGGTAATAAGGTAAACAGACCTTGCCAATATAAACCTTTGACCACAGGTCATTGCTCATTACTTCATCACTGTTCCAAAGAAGTTCTATAACCAACATCACCACACCATAGGGCTGCCACATAGACACATCTACATCCATCCGAAATATCACCTCACAGCTCCTGTCAGTGAACCCATCTTTGCTAAAATAGGTGTGAAATTCCTTTTATCAGCTTTGTGGTTTTTCAAAAGTTAGGTGTTTAGCTTTCATCGTGTGACAAAAGGTTTCTCACAGTACAGGTGCACTGAATAGCTTCGTTGGCTTTGCACTCAATGGTGTAATTGAAGCAATCTTTCATAGCCAAGTACCACAGTGTTTGTTTGTTTTCTCCTTCATGTGTTACTGTAACCAGGCAGTCACTCAAAAGGTGCAGACATACATTTCCAAACATTCCTTAATTATTCCTGCATATTCAGAATTAAAAGTCTGCTAAATGGTTTAGATAATATAATATTATATAATGGAGTACTTTAATTATAGTAAGCTGCTATGCCAGGTAATGATGATGAATTGGCTAACTATGTCATATGTGTTCAATAGCCTCAATCTTAATTTGCAATTGAAACTGCCTTTTCATTCTAAGTGTAATAATCAGCACTAGGAATAAAGACAGTGGGTCAGATCCAGGCCCCCACACGCTTTATGTGTATGCGGGAGGTCCATAGTTACGCACCTATCGCAGGAAGTGCACGCCCCCTGCACTCCCCACTCTCGGTAGTTAATCTGGACACTTACTACTACTGGACACTACTAGTTTTAGGACTAGGTCTGCGGCCCCACCCCCTCATTTACATGGCTATCTCCACCTGTATGGCAGAGATACAGCCATCGTAAATGAAGGGTCAGCTCCTTCTGCGTAAGTAATGATGTACGTAACCTCGTTTGGAACAAACGACTTGCGTGACATTTTCAGCACAGGAGAGGAGATGGCTCCACCACCAAAGCTATAGGCATGGCCATTCAAAGATATAGCAGTGTCTCCCAATCATCGTGCCTCCGACCAAACCTGCATCTATCTACATGCATAGGAAAATTGGAAATGTTTATTCATGATAAGACTATATAAGCAGAACTAAGTTAATCATAAGAGAATACTACTTGCCATTAATGAAGCCAACTCAAAACTGATATTAGTTTTGACAATTCTTTTCACCTCATCGCTTATAAACGAGTGTACTGTATATCTCGGAACTACCAACAATACATGCAAATTGTCAAATCTTGACAAAGACGCCTCAGAACAGTTTCTCAAATTTCAGTATTTGTAAGTATTATAAACTCCATCAAATTGTTTGTAGTATATGACAAACACTAAAATTCAGACTTCCTCTATTTAGACAGTCCATTTATATCAGAGATGACAAAATGTCCTTGACAAATTTACAATGTTTGGACAACACTGTTGATCAGTCACCCTGCCCTCACATTCCAAGGATAACTATTCCCAGGATCCTCTCTCTTTCACATCTTGGCTGATAGAGTAAAATGTATAAGTGAAAGTAAAAAAAGAATGCACAAATAACATTTATTGGGATGCGTGCAGGGGATCTGTCAGTGGTACAGATCAGCTGAAAAAGCAGAACTCCCTGTGATAAACAGGTCTGAGCAAAATCATAGTATCATTCCTAAGATATTACTACTGTTTCAACAAGTACAGAATAAAATATAAGCGTTACTAACCATAATGTACAGTTTAGTACAAGATAATAGCAAAATGTCAAGGACATATGCTTATTCACATAGTCAGTTTCAAACACATGCACCATCCTATGCCAACAAAGGGGGCAATAATAACAATTCCACCAATAAAAGACTGGTATAGTTATATAAAATCAGATATTAAGTCACAACCTTATTGTATAGTCACATTGCAGTTCCATTGTCAAAAACAAAGTATAGAGTATACACATTCTTTTACCATGCATATCACTTTATTTATTTTCACACACACACACACACACACACATATATACCTGTAGACAAGGTGTCCATGAAACAATTGGGTGTGGGTCCCCATTGCGAACAGCCCTATTACAATAGGGTTGTTCGCTCCCAGCAAGTTCTGAACCGGCTGGGATATCAATTCATACAATGCCCGTAGCACCGAACATGGTGCTCCGAAAGGTAGGTAAGTATTCTATTGCCGATTTACCAATTATCGTAGATCTGACGAATTATCGCTGTAGTGTGTGGTGCCGATATTTTGCTGAAACTGACGATAATCAGTAAAAATGGCTGCCAGCAGATAATCTCATTGCATGGGATTCCTAAATGATTATCGTTTATCGGTAGCAAAATCGTGCAGTGTGTGGGCATTTCAGATAATCGTTCAAGTTTGCTAGCGATTTTTCATGCTTTTTTCCACACCCCTGTAGGGTGTGTCTATATTGATGTACATATCGTCCTTCCTGTTTATGTCTCGTGACCAGTACTTGAAGATGGCGTCTTATAATAAGTACAGAATAAACCATAATGTTTTTTAACGACCTGCCTTTATGGAAGGTAAACCTGGAAATAACCATCATACTGGTTGCGTGTTCGCATGAATCTTCCTATGGGTAGCGTTACAGGAAATACATGTATATTTGAAAAACAGAAATAAAGAGGGTTTATGTATTATGACCCATTATCAGCCTGTTTACCAAGTGCAATGTTGACAAAGTTCCATCTTCAATGTAGGAAATGACGATGTTTCAGCATCCTGTTCCGGCTTGACTCCTGAAATGCTGCTGTCAATCACCCTCTGACACTGCCCCTTTTGTAAAACATGTGCCGATAATCGCATAGTGTGTGGCCATTAAAGATTTTTTGAACACTGACAAAAGCACATAAAAATCGCTCAGTTTTTTTAAACTTTTTTTTAATATCGGACGAATTATCGCATAGTCTATGGCACCGATATCATTACCTCTCACTAGCGGAAAAATTGTCAGAATTATCTATAATTTCACGCTGTGACGATATTCGCTCTAGTGTGTGGCCAGCTTAAGTTGATCACACATTACTGTAATACCTTAAATATGTTACAAATTAAATAAACTATTGAAAGTTTTTAAAATTTACGGTGCATTTTTGAATCTTACAGTTTATTAAACTAAAACAGGCCTGGCCCACCTGTGGCTCTCCAGATGCAAAAAAAAAAAAAAACTACAAATCCCAGCTTGCTTTAACTGCATAGTTATAGATGATACAAAGTATCCTTGAACTCGTAGTTTCTGAACACCTGGAATGCCAAAGGCCTGCACTAAAATGTTTCTGGGACACTTTAAAACAAATTTACGCAGCTCTACTCCTTTTGTTGGGTCTTGATGCTTTATTTCAGTATTAACCATATACTACTTAAGCAAAGTGGTCTTATTAAGTAAACTACCTACCTGTCTTTTACTACTACTTTAAGCAGATGTATTTTATGTTGCCATGGTAGCTGCTAAACGAACAGCATTATTCCCTCCTCTGCAGCAATTTCTCTCAGTCAAAGTGGAATATTAAGAACTACATAAATAAATTAGAAGAGTGTAATAGTAAAACACAGCCATCTAATGTTTACATTAATGTAGAAAATAAGTACATAAGAGGGATGCACAGTCTACAACTATGTTTGAAGCCACAAAATTTTCCCAATGAGTGTTGCAGATAGTCATAAAATTTGGGAAATTTCGAATGTGCCATAGGTATACTAAATATTCTCCTAGAACGTTTATGGCAATCTGACAATCTTGGCTGCCCTTTCAGCTACTGGTCTAATGACATGACTATCCTCTTCTTTGGCCATTCCAGTCACAAAATGAACCAAGGACCCCATAGGGCAGCACGGATATAAACGGCAGGCACATAACCCCAAGGAAATCCGTGTCTTGCGATACCGTGGGGGTATCTGACCAGAAGCATTGGTCCTTGTAGCATTCCTAGGTTACACAAAAAGGGCCTGATCCAGACCTACGCTGGCTGGCGTTAAAACGCCAGTCAGCAGTGTAAGATCGGCTTAAAAGCCGATCTGCGCATGCGCCAGGAGATGTTGCTACGGAAATGGAGGGTAATGAGGCTGGGAGGGCAGTGTTATCATACTAATGCCGCCGTCCCAGCGTATTTACACTCCCTTACGCCGGCTGAAGTTAGCCTAGCCTTCAGCCGGTGTAAGGGAGTGTAAATACGATGGGGCAGGGGGAGTGTCAGGGGGAATCCCACTATGTAATGCTGAGTGTTAGTATGCTCAGCGCTACATCGTAGGTCTGGATCAGGCCCAAAGTCTTGCAAGATGCATCAATGATGACATTCTCTCATGAGACCTTTAGACCTAATGCAATCAAATTATTTGGGGTCAGTCTTTGTACAACTTGTTATTCCAGTTCATTACAAAGCACTAAAGCCAACACCCTCCACCTAACATTGCTCCACACATTGTGCCCATGCCACATCTCCAACCTTTCCATCACATTTCACAAAAAGAGACACCCATGTCACTCCATATGTAATGTACCCATGCCACCCCTCTCCATACATAAAAACTATTTCCACACCTCCTCACACTATGTCAGGTACTTAAATTTTATAAAGGGCTGTTACACGTCAAATCACCATGCCTATGTCTGGATCCGATAATAACAGGGAAGAAAGGAGGGAGCCTGGGCACCGATGATGGCCCAGGACCCACAGCTCTGTTCCAACTGTCTGCTGCTGAAGGATTCTGTGTCACCATTGAGCCTGGGGCATAACACTGGTCGCACAACTGGTATTTCTACCCATGTCCCTGGCCTATCTTGAATTACATATTTGCGGTTTAAAAAGCATTAGTATGATTACTAGTCAATGGCTGCCAGTGTGGGCTAGAACATCATCTGGCTGTTATACAATTACATGGCTGGAAAAACTAGGTAAAAAGCCAGGGAGCACCACTGCTCAGAGGTAATGCAGGTAAAAAGGTCCAACTTTCTACTTAATCAAATCTAACAGTTTTAATGCAATGTCCTGATATGGTACGTTACTACAAAGTAAAGCCACAGCTATTTTGCTCCTTGCCCAAATAGTACTCTCATTAAAAAAATATCTAAACAACAAATATAAGTACAAAGACAGAAACCTTTCATCTTTATACACAGAGGCCAATTTCTTTTCTTTTTATGTATAAACTTTTTTTATTAGCGCATATGACGGTAAATACAGTACACAGGGTCACATGTCACGTAACATAGCTCAACGTTTCAAAACTACTGCGAATCACTGAGAATGTCCTTACTAAGCATTAACACGTGTGGATTCATTTGTCTGTACAGTATATGCAGAGTTCAATACAATAAATCTTAACACAACATCACATCAACATCCCTGACGTACTATTTTTTTTAGTTTTTCTACTGATATTTATTTCATGTAAATATGATGGGAGTTAAACAACCTCTCCACATGTTACATGATGGTGTTGTATACCGTATGGGCCTGATGCAGGCCTACGGGCGCCTGAGGTCTGTATGGCTGTCATCATAGCTGGCGGGTGGAAATCTGGACACTTATGTGTCCAGATTCCTACCCCAACGATTACGGCCACATTGCTGATCGTAACGGGGCTTCCTCCGCCCCGTTCCCTAATCTTCATGCGTAAAGATACAGCATGCGTAAAGGGGGGAAGCCCCCTTTTCGAAACAGCCGGTGGCCGTAACTATAGTTACGGCCACCGGCCCTTATGCCGCCATATTAAGGTTGTGCACATGCGCACAACCTTCAAAACAGGGAAATTACGGCTGAGTCGGCAGTAATTCCCTGCGCGGCCATAGCTCTAGATACGGCCCTGTGTATAACAGTATGGCAAAGCATATTTATTTTGTGATTAAGTATAGTTTGTCCCTTGAATTGGAAAATAGATGTGCCATTTACTAAACTGCAGCTATGCAGCAGGATCCACTTATCCCTTTCTCTGTATTTATGGTATTTTTACTTACTGTGTGTTGTATTTGTAATATATGAGTATTTCAGGTGCCATACAGATACATGTGAATAATAATAGCTCTTGACACACTCCATCCTGCCACACCCCATAACTAGGTATAAAGTACAACCTAGAATAGAATGATTTATCAGAAACTGTGCAGCAGAGGTTAGCAGCAGGTTAAGAGCCCTGAGCTGTAAGAAAACAACTTGAATCATCTCTATGATTCAGCATTCTCTTGTTCTCCTCACAGGACCCAACAGGAGAAAGCCCATATGTCAGAAAGACAGAGACCAACTTACTTCTTCCATGTAACAAACAATAATTAAAGTATTTTGTATTAAGTATTAAGGTATTTATTTATGCAATAAGTTTGCCATATTTTCATTAATATGTAAAATTATTTAACAGTCATTTTTATTTTAGGGAGGTCGGGGTCCCGGTCGGACCCCTATTTTTTTAATCTAGGTATTCGCAGTCATATGGCATGAAATTTGCCAAAAAAACAATATTACCCACATTGCGCAGTGCCTGTTTACCACACAATGCGGGCAATGTAAGACTTACAACAGAACAGAGTGATGTCCTATTGGTTGCTACATGTGCAATGTTCACTTCGTGTCTAATTGGACAGCAACGTCGTGGGCAATAGAAATCGGGCCCTACATGTATTTTTGTGCTACAGGTTTACCCATTTTACCATGGAGGTCACACAACTGGGTTAAATTTAATAATTGCCAAATAAAATATTTTAGATATTGGGGAGATGGGTTGCAGACACTAGAGGAAGGGGAATGAGAGAGTGCCCCCATGATAGCACACAATATTAATTAATATTAATTATAAGTATGGAGACTATCCAGTAAGGTCAATAACATACACATTAGCAATCAAAACTAGTTCATAGCAAGGTCACTGCATTCTAAAGCTTTAAAAAAAAAAAATTATACATAGATTTCCCATTACTAGTTGTAGTGACACCAGTCAAAACGGTATACTGTATAGAGTGGCGGCATGAAAATGTAGAAATAAGACGTGACATAACATACACATTAGCAATCAAAACTAGTTCATAGCAAGGTCACTGCATTATAAAGCTTTTAAAAAAAATTATAAATAGAATAGATTTCCCATTACTAGTTGTAGTGACACCAGTCAAAAGAATTCAAAGATTCATCAAATGTATAAGGCACATTCTATTCATATATTGAAACTATCAAAATCTTAAATTGCAGAATATACCCAGAAAACTGGTATCTATACAACAATGCATTATGTTAACTAACGGAATCATCGTAGCGGGAGAGGTGAAATGCTCTGTTGTGGCTTTTGTCTGTCTACTGCAGTTTTCTTTTGTTTTTAATTACTCTTTATCACGAAACAAGAAGAAGAAGAAGAACAACAACAACAACAACAATTCTACTGCTGCAATAATTTATAACTATATGACAAATATATTTAAAATACATTTTAAAATTCTTCATATGTGTTTATCTATCCAGCAAGGACAATGTATAGAATTTGAAAAATAAGTTTAGAAACCAGCCAGAGTAAACTACTTTTTTATTGCCAAGCATTTGCATACTTGCAAAGAGGGGTATCAGCCTTCCTGTAACTAGACTATATGAAGAGCAATAAAAACATCTGACAAGGTCTAACATGTCCAAGTAGTTTTACCTTAGGCATTAATAGCAACTGCTGCAAAAGATATATATGGTTTTGCATAACAGTAATATTGCTTAAACAGTATATAGGTCCTATCTTTGTAAATGCAACATATTAAATAAATTCTTATTATGTTATAGTAAAAAATATATTGGATAATCTAGCTATTATAACTAGAAGACATAACATAAAGTTATTGCTTGTCATGTTGTTTGTACATAATAATTACATCCCAGGGGAACTGTAAATGACTTGGAAACATAAGGAGCCAAATCTGTGGCAGGTACTGTGTGTGCTTTTGTTTGTTGTTGGGGGGGAGGGGGTTTAAATTTCATTGTATACTATGTTTATATTTTATTTAGGTTTTTTCCATACTAAATCACGTGATCAATAGGAAAAAAATGGATTTGCAAAACACAGATGTTTGAATCAAGAGGTACGCAAACAGTTAACCAGACAAAACCTTATTTTTCCCACTTAGAAAATGGATGGAATCAGAAAGATTAGAGATTATGTCAGTGGACAGCAGTACTGCAGTAGGAGGGGATTTATGCAATGTCTACATAATTCTGCAATGAAGTCACAGTACAAGATAAATGAGCTATAGCAGCACAGCTTTGTTACAGTCTAAATTGAACCCCCTTCTCCACTGTCTGAGGCAGGGACTGAATCTGACCAGGTATAAGGGCCCCATGCAGTGATGTAACCACCTAGAACATGAGTGTGGGTGGTGGATCACTGGATTCTTACAAGATTAAAAAGTGCCTTTCAACATTGGTTTCAAACAGACGAAAACAAAACTATAGACAGAACTAACCCAAATCCCCTCATTTCTAATGAATCCAACTCACACAACAAACACCTGTTTTTGTCATATTTCAGCAGTCTTTCTTCTTTCTGCTATTTAGTATAGCCTCAGCCCAAGATATGACAGAGTTCTCCAGTACCAGACTAAGCTTCTGCTGTTCCCTATCATTCTCAAAAGGGAACAACATGTTTGCTCGATTCAATGAAATATAGGACTTACCTGCCCCAGTGATCCCCAGACCCTCTCTGCCATGCTTGCAGGATCTTTAGGATTCTTCTGTTATGTGGAAATCATAAAGATCCTGACAGCGATGCTGAAAAATACCTCAGTTGAAGCTTGTAGGACAGGAAAGTTTTGTAAATATCACATTTTCCGCCTGTAGGATCATCACGATGCCTGACAAGACATGGAATTGAGATATTTTTTTCAGACCCCTCAAGCTTTAGCCATTAATATGGAATAAAAGGCTGCTGTGGAATGCCAGAAGGGAAATATATTCATATATTGTAAAGTTACATAAGCCAGGAACATATAGGCCCTGATCTAGATATAACAACGATTTAAGCATGTGGCACGCGTAAGTCTGTGGGAACTCACTGCACATGCGCAAGGCAGATGTTAACTCTGATCGCATTGTGGGAGGAGAGAGGTATATAAATTGTACAGTATGGGCTGGGTTAGGCACTTACGTGTGACAAGTTATTAGATATCACCAGAGGTACACAAGGAAAAGATAAGGCAGAGTTCTGAACATGTAAGTTAGCTAAGTTACGTAGGTAAAACGATCTTATGTCTGGATCAAGCCCATAATGATCAAAGGCAATTCTGATATCTAATTAGTTTCGCTTTTCTTTTACCTTTAGCAAATAGTTTGGGAGTGGAGGTGGGACAGTGGAATCTAAGCATCTTAGTTGTTGTTTCTTGGAGCTTTATAGTATATTTATTCAGTATATTGTCATTGCAATGGTTCTTTACCCTTCCACAGATTTGTGCCTCTTTAGTCCTCGAAATGGAATGGAAAGGTCTTTATAAACCATTTAGGAATATATTTATTTATCGTTAATAAAGTGTCTCTTTGTCCAATGGTACCTTAAATCATTAATAAAAAACAAACAAAACTAAAACATCTTATTAACTCTCTTCTAGAGTCTAGCTACCATTACAGGCACTATATTCAGGTCTTGTTCTATGCCACCTCTGTGTTTCTTCTTTATAGTCCTCCATTCAATCATCTCTGTAGACCTGGTTGAGTGCAAAAGTCTGAATAGGGTGTCAGGGCCTTAACACACCCCTACTGTAAAGTGTATATGTCCTGTCATAAAGACTACAAGTATGGAAGTCTGGATCAGAAGGATCAATATACATACTGGAAGTACGGCCCGTGGACAAAACTGTCTTAGTGGAGTAAGTATGTTTTTCTTGTTCTGGCAAGTGTAACTCCCCAAAAAACAAAAGTCAGACACACTTAAAGATGAAACCTTTTTATTAAGTGCACTATATTGATAATGTATACAGTTAAGCATTATTACAACTCCCGGATGTTTGATGTGTACCACATCCTAAACATTTTCACCATAGACAGACTAAAGAGACTGCACAAATTTATGCAAAGGAAGACAAAATGTAAGTACAGTACCATGGAGTACTGTGAATAAATATATAACCAAAATAATACCGCTATGTAGGACACCAGTTAACGACTAGTAACTCTGTGAAACAATGAAGTCCCAATTCAAGAAGTTTAAGCTGCGGGTTTGGAAAACTGGAGATGTTCCCCATAGCAAACAATCAGATTCTAGCTCTCACTTTCCTATTACATACTAGAGAATGCCAGCTAGAATCTGATTGGTTGCTATGGGCAACATCTCCACTTTTCCAAACACACAGCTTAGTAAATCTGGTCCAAAGTCTCTTCTAAAATAATACTATGACATACATTGGATTCTATGAATCACTTAGGAGGCTTATGGGGCCACAGAAAAATACAGCCATATCCTGCCAATGGCCTAACAGTTCTGCAATTGTGCATTCATCTTCCATGTAGAATGTGACATGCTAGTAAGAGATTTAAAATGTCTGCTGCATACCTAATGTGTATCTTGCAAAAAGCTTTTACGAAGACATCTCATTCCCTCGAGAAGTGAAAAAATAGGCCACACGGAAGACTGTGTAATTTCAGCTTGCTGACTCCATCACCCATTATCTATGCATCAGGATGTCTGCAATGATTAACCCTCTAACTCTAACACAGACAGGCTGAGATTACACTATCTAAACCCTGCAAAATGAATTCATGCCTCAACATTACAAAGAGCACATATGAGAAAGCTGGAATGTCTGCACAGTTAATACAATGCATAAATCTGTTACTTGGTATGTTCCGGGGGTGCTTTATGCAGCCCAGAGACTGGACTGGACATTCATGCTATCTGACAAGAATGCATTCCAACCAATCCATACTTAGAAAAACAAGACTTCTGACAGAGGGGCCGGGTTATGTACGCAAGGGGGCGTGACTTGGTATTCCAATATCAGAGTGTGCCGACCCTACGCTCTGTGAGCCAATCCAGACTTTTGATTGCTGTGTGTTGTGAGTGTCACTCAGATTTTAATAACAATTACATCTAGGTTTTAATCCAACATTTCAAATGTATTAAACATTCCTGAAGAAAATACAAGGAACAAAAAATCGGTTCGGCGCTCCTTGCACGCATTTTATATATTTGAATGTTGTGTCTTCTTATTCCTTAAGAAAAGTTTAATACAACTGAACATTATTTTTTATTATTACAGGGGCCAGATTTACTAAACTGCGGGAAAGGAAAACTGGAGATGTTGCCCATAGCAGCCAATCAGACTCTAGCTCTTACTTTCCTATTACATACTAGAATATGTCAACTAGAATATGATTGGTTGCTATGGGCAACATCTTCACTTTTCCTTTACCACAGCTTAGAAAATCTAGTCCCAAGTTTCAAAATAGATTTTTAAGTAATCTGCAGCTTTTTCCTACTACCCGACAGGGCCATTTTCTACAATGCGTTTCCAAACAGGAACTGGAAACGACTGATCCTTCCCCGCAGGAGTTCAGTATGTGATGATCCGAATTAAGAATCCCCAGCGACAACTGGTATTTCCCCAACACCAACCATTATTCTAATCCTCACCCTAACCCTCCCCTTCCTTTATCCTAAACTCTCCCTTTCCTCCCTGCAGCCTGACTCTAACTTTCCCCTTCTCCAATCCATCCCCTCCATGCAGTCTAACTCTAAGGTCCAGATTTAACTCTAAGCTGTGGGTTTTGAAAGAATGGAGAGTTTGCCCATAGCAACCAATCAGATTCTAGATCTTATTTAACTATTGCATTCTAGAGAATGTCAGCTAGAATCTGATTGGTTGCTATGGGCAAACTCTCCAATCTTTCAAAACCCACAGCTTAGTAAATCTGGACCTAAGACTCCCTTCCTTGCAGAGTAATCCTAAGACTCCCTTCCCCACAGCCTGTCCCTAACCTTCCCCTTCTCCAATCCATCCCCTCCCTGCAGCCTAACCCTATGACTCCTCTTCTATACCCCGCAGCCTAACCCTATGAATCCCCTTCTCTGATCCATCCCGTCCCCACAGCCTTAGCCTAAGGATCCCTTCCCCACAGCCAAAGTCCACTAACCTGTTGGGTCTTGCGTTGGGTTCTGTCAGGTGTTGCGGCAGGTCCAGATGCCGGAAAGGTAATGAATGGGGAAGTTTCCCCAAAAAAATTCGGAAAACTTACCCATTCATTATAAGAACTTTCCAACTAGTGACATTTTTAAAATAGAGATAGCCAACAATTAGCTGTCGACTGTGTGTATTTCGATAATATCATTTTTGGAGCAGTGAATGAAACCCAAGCCTAAGAGTGCTGCATAATGCAGCCTTTATATCTAAATCTAAAATAATTGTTCAGTCAGCAATGTGAGATTTACTTATCAGCCAGAACATAAAACCCATATATTGTATATATCGCATCTTATTCCCTCCTTACCACTTGAATGTAGATTTGTAGTTCATTTTGGCTTCTTGATTTCCATAAAGACTAAAATGTTTGTAGAATGAGTGGAATGTGTCCGTTTTAAGAACAATTATTTAGGCATGTTTAGAGGATTCTCAAGAATCTTATTTGTATTTCCACCTCCCCCCCATGTCATGCATCATGTAATTGGTAAGAATATTTGATTTTCTATGCTCATATGACTGTTTTAAACACTGATTTTATTAAATTACATATCTGTCACCATAGTCACTCAGCATTAAACCAAATGTGGTACCAAAATGAAGAATCAGCCACATTTACATAAAAAATTACAACAAACTACGAAAATCCCTTACAGGTCTAAGACATATTAAGAATAAGCAAAAACAAAAATCCCAAAAGAGATTTTCTCAAATAGCAAGACCTACATTAGTAAACGAAAAAAAAAAAAATATTTTACCCGAGATGACATTTACAGACTGGACTGACTTGGGCTCAATGATCGAGACACCTGCATTTTGTTTTCTTAATCCAGCACCTGATAATAAAGTTCATAATACATAGCAACACAATAAAATTACAATAAAAATTTTGATAATCAGCTCAATATTTAATTCTTTAAAATGGATATCTCATATATGGGGAGAACCCCAGCACAGACAGTGGCCTAGGAGGGTCATGCTCGGTACATATTCATCAGGTTTCCCAATGCTGCAATTCCTTCTTAGTTGGAGTCCTTCCCATATATGTAAGTTGCAACACTATTTTTTGGCACAATAAAAACCTCTAAAGCTTTTTTCTTTTTTTATTATTTGGATTATTTAAGCATACTGGCTGATCCAATTATCAGACAAGTGTATTTCTGAGAAGTTGTTTGATCAGCCAATAATAATTGTATAGTATGTACACGCATCAGTCTGTATATGTAGTCAGCTTTACATTGCATTGATTTCAATCTGTTCACTTGTTTTCTAATCACAAATGCTGCAATATCAGGTGCATTACGTGTTAATGCAGAGCCATAACTAGAAATTTTAGCGCCAGTGGCAAAAAGGAAGAGTGGTGCCTCCTCACCTTGAATTCCAAGCCAATTTAACCATAAATAATAACTTAAGGTGCCTCCTTAAGATTTGCGCCCTGGGCAGACGCCCCTAGTTACAGCCCTGTGTTAATGTATCCAATATCACGTCAAATCCAGCTGGAAACATTGCCGTGTGGGTTCACTTTCCTCTGCTCATGAAAGGGGGAACCATGTTTTCTAATAACACAGCAGGCTGCATAAATGCAGATGCTAGATGTTCCGCAATGGAACTTCTATCATACAGAAATCAGATAGGAGTTCCGTGTAGAGGGAATTACCAGACATTGGCATGCCTATTTTCCTGCACGGAGGGCGGGAATAGGCACACAGATGAATGGAAGTGGGCGGCTCCATGCATGCAGAAAACGGCCAACGGACTGAATCAGGTCCAAGATGTCGAAGAGCTCCCTAAAAAGGGCTGGATCCAGACTTAAGTAAGTGCTTGAAATGAGTTACTCCTGGCCTATACCATGTTGATTTCAGGGGGGGGGTCAAGTTAATTGTATTCTTTGCATGCAGAGATATATGTTTGAATTGCTTACTGCACACAGATACTGACCAGCTTTACTATCACACTATTATTTAGACTTGGGATAGAAAACATCACCTTTCAACTCTAATACTGTTTGCAACAGATGAAATATGACTCCCCTACAATTAACATGGTTTAGCCCAGGAGTAACTAATTTCAAGCAGGTACTTAAGTCTGGATCCAGCCCAAAGTCACTTGCATGCTAGTCATACATATATACAATATGGTGTGGAGACAATCTCTCCCCTATAGATCCTGCATTTTTCCTTTGATAATGCTGTATGTGCTGCCAGTACTATATTGCAATGAAACACATGTACACATCTATCATGAAACCTACAAGCAGATGTAACACACAGTTTACATTGCATGTGCATAAACTGAAAATGATATTTCAATAGGCTTCTGTTTGCAAAATACCAGCAAAGCGTTTAGGCAGCTAATCTCTTCTATACAAAAAAAAAACAATACCATTGTATTTCTACACAAGCATATCAAAGAACCGCCCTGAAACAATATTAAGGAAATAGAAATATGATCTGGGTGGATAAAGGGAAATCATACACTTTATTTAATGCTTGCTGTGATCTATGTTAAAATTTATACACAGTAAGTAGCATGCAAGTAATAGAGATTGTGTTACTTGCAAAACAAAAGATTTTTCTTTCAGATTTTCAGTTTACTTTACAGCAAATAAGGAACACATACATTGGTGGACTACTTATTGGACATCCAATAAATCCATCCAGTGAAAAGTTTAACTTTTAGATTCCATATAATAAAAAAGACGGGTATTTTGGCACCACAAGGCCATACAAGGTAATGTTTCAAATACAAGTCCTTTGCTTTATATTGCCCACTTATTAGTCCAATGTAAACATCAAATGATACATGAAAAACAACAATATTTGTCAAAAGACTTTGCTTAGCTTCTGCAAAGCTATTGCCACCCTTCCAAGTACCCATTTTGTCTGTCACATGATCCCTTAACTGTATCCCACCAAAACTTATGACCTGCTAGAAAGCAGAGCAACAGTGTTACATGGCACATTCACCTGCTTTTATCGCTTTAAATTAGCTTTTCAATTTACTAATTGTGGAGCAGAACAGAACCCTTGCAGTTTAGCTTTGTTTTAAGTCATAATAAGAATCAGGGGTGTAACTACAGTTGGTGCAAGGATGATGGCTGCAACGGACAGGGGGGCCTGTGGCAGTCACCCTCCCTCTTCCCCTTCATTCGAGGAAGCAAACTGTCAGAGGCTGACAGTATACAGTACTCCATATATTAGCGCTGAGCGTTCTTTATAAAGACATTGCCAGCAGCTGAGAGCTGAGCCTGGGTCTGGGATGGTCAACTTCTACCCTAAAAAGAATGTTACAGAAGTGATGAATCTAGAAAAATATGTCATATTCATATTCAACTCAAGATTACAAGCATTGGGCTGGATCCAGACTTAAGTGCTTGTAATTAGTTACTCCTGGACTAAACCATGTTGATTGCAGGGGAGTCGTATTTCATCTGTTGCAAACAGTATTAGAGTTTAGAGGTGATGTTTCCTATCCCAAGTCTAAATAACAGTGTGATAGTAAAGCAGGTCAGTATCTGTGTGCCTTAAGCAATTCAAAGATATATCCCTGCGTGCAAAGAATACAATTAACTTGACTCCCCCTGCAATCCACATGGTCTAGCCCAGGAGTAACTAATTTCAAGCACTTACTTACCGGTAAGTCTGGATCCAGCCCATTATTTTTGTGTAATATGTAAAAACAAAGTAAGCAAAGTGATGCAAGTTTATAAAAATCGCCTGAGACCAGATAAATGCCCCGCACCATGACCCTAGGCACCCCAGTACATTTTTGCCCCCCCCCCCCTTGACCCCCAGAAAACTGTACATTCAAACTTAAAGGCTGCTTTATGCTGCCGTCTCCTGCAGGCTGACCGGGAGATTTACATCAGAACTCCCAGGTACCCCTGCACCTATCCAACGGATGGTATCAAAGGGATACAGGGAGCTCAGGGCCGTATTGAGGGCCAAGTGGGCCTGGGGCTGAAAATTATCAAGGGCCTACACTATATACTATGCTTTGGAGAAGTTCAAAAGCACTGCAGTGGGAGGAATGGAGATTTGCAGTGTGCAGTGGCCTATTTTCAGATGGAGGTCTGGGTCTGTAGTCGCATTAGCCCCATTGTTAATTTGGCCCAGAGTGAGCTCACAGAATCGGTCCTTGAGCTCCATGCCTCAGCCCTGAATGGGGGAGAAGTGCTCCCATTCAGGACTGGTGCCCCAGAGGCCAGCACCTCCATTGTCTCCCGTACTAACGCCTCCCCCGTCTCAGCACACAATGCTCCATGCACATTAATTGCCAAACACCAAAAGAACATTTTATAAAGCACAAATCAATCAGACATGATGGATATCTGTTTTATTTCAAGAGACAAAATACTGAACCTGTAAAAACGAATCTAATTACTATGAAGAAAGGAAAATACAGCTACAGAATGCATTATCATTATCAGTGTAGCGTCTATACTTTCCTGTATCACAACATTGACAAGGCAATTAAGATAATGGAGAAAAATCATTAAGGTCCAGTTTAGAGCATTATAGGTCAATAAACAGACTACACATTTTCACAGTCATAGTACTCACAAGGTATTTCAAATTATTTATAGCCGAATCCATCAGAGAACTGAAGCTCTATATGTAGTTATGTTGTGTACACATCATGGAATTTTATTTTATACTTAGTCTGAATTTAATTTTATAATGTGCAAGCGCTTAGTGATGCAAGTGAGGGAATGATGCTCTATTCTGTGCTAAGGCTGGCTATACATATGCATTTAGGCTTACAGCTGAATAAGTGGCCAGACTGTCAGAGACTGGTGCACTGCCAGCGGCTAGGGTGAACTGTAACCTTTAATTCACACTTTTGATGTACCAAACTTGTTGAGAAATAGAATATGATTTTATAGTTTACATCTATGGCTCAAATACGCATGTTGATGCAGTAAAAAACTAATGTGCTCACCTCTCCCTAATTATTTTAGCACAAAAATAATGGATGTCTAAACAGCTATAAGTTGTTATGTAATATGACAATTGTAGGGTGCAGGGTGGAGCTAGATAATTAGCAATGTCATTAGCTCCTGCAAGGAGTGTAGTCATCCCTTTGAAAAGCCCAAGTTTTAGTTTAGCAATGTGTAAGCATTATAATAATCTAGCCAAACAGCAATGATATTTAATAAAAATGTATCGATAATTTAACTACATACAATATATCCGTTTACCTGGTTTACAAATCACACTCGTAATGCTTTATGTTTTCATTTAGTGTAAATCCACATTTGATATTTTTATGCAAAATCTGTATATTTTATCATCTGTATTTCATTTTGAACCTTAAGGTTTAGACCTAATTACTCTAAAAACATTTCATCACTTTATGGGGTGTGGAAGAAATTAGTTTAATTAAGAACATGCTATGGCATGTGATACGTAATGTAGATGCTGTAATGAAAAGTATTGTTATTATTATCATTATATATAAGGTTAACATTTATCCTCAACCAAGATGAAATAAGCATGCATCTCAGCCAGCCGACTGCAATCCATTACTTCATCTTCAAAAGCTCTTTGATTGGAAATCTTTAATGATGGACAAACCCATAGGCATATTTATTAATATATGTAGCAATATGGCAGGATGCTCTGAATGGTCCTGCCACTATACAGCATATTTTAACAGGTCTTATCATCATCATTACGGAATGGATCCAGACCTACATACGTTAGGCTACTTATGCAAACAAATTGTATAAGTAAGCCTAATTGTAACATCTGCACATGCGCGTACCAGATGTTTCACTGTATAACTTCTGACTGCAATTCTAGAAGCAAGGAGTTCCAGACGAATTAAGGTTTATTGGGGCCCAAGAACAACTAAATTGTGGAATACAATTAAAATAAAATTAGAATGAATTCTCCCTCCACCAGTGTGCGTAAACAAACACGTACATATAAACAAACATCTAAACAGTAGTGTATAATCCCATATATTCAACAAAACTTGGTAGTAAATGCACAATAAGTATGACAGATAGTAATACTGTTCCCTTTTCCATTGCAAAATTATGTTGTTGATTTGACATTTGTGTCATTAAGGTAGAATACACATAGGAAGAAGTATAAGCAACCTTTAGCACAAACTGCCGCTCTCAGATTGTTCCAACAGCATAGGCCTAGTTGATACTTGGCAAAGCATGATGGGACATTAACAGCACACGTATTGTCTTTCCTTGACATACAGTGTAGTAAAAATTTATGGGCAGACCATCAACCAAAACACAAAACTGCTATATGTGAATTCAAATTTATTTAAGCAAAGGCTATTTACTATTCATATTATATTAATTTGCATAACATAGCATGGGTTGCAGCCTTGATGCAAAGTGGCTGCTTATTTTTATCAATTTATAATACTCTTATGAGAATACAGTAAAAAAATAAGAAAATTTTCCTCATCTCTTCGTGTTAGTCAATTGTCTAACTTTCAGTCAAGTTGCCTTCTTTGTTCTAAGTACTGTTATATTCTATATTCAGCTGATTCAAATGTTTAAGAAATTCTACATACATTTTGGACTAAACCAATTGAATTAATAGAAATTTCTATAGCACATAAATAACATTCATTTCTACAACAATGAGCCTTTTATTCTTTATAAGGAACAATAGTCATATTGTCAGACCTGTACCATCTCATAAAGGCTGAAACACAGAAATCAACAAGATAGATAGCTAATGGTACCAAACAAGAATTTATATTGTCAGGGACTAAATGGAAATGCACAATTATCAAAGATGAAAGGAACAATGATTACAAAGACTAAAATGTCTTCTATTTAATTTACATATAGGAAATTTGATCAGTTTCGTTTGTGGAGTATTATTGCATCATCCAATGTAGCATCTGCTTAATACCATTGTAGCTGTAATTGCTTTAGTCTATTGCTAGATTGTAACCCGTTACTATCCATTACCTGGCATGCATTTAGTTTATTGAACAGGAGCATAGATGATTCACTAAAAAAATTTGTCTTAAAACAGCAAACACAGGTAGAGTGAAAACTCAGTATACCATTGATATATATTTACTGTACAGAGATGTTGAAGAGATGTGGTTGCAATCTCCTCAATATAATGGTTTCTGATTGGTTCCTGACTGCACACTACCTATTAAAGTGGATAGTAGAAATATATCCCACTGTAATCTAAGTGTAGATTTAAAATAATAAATTATTAGTTTGCTGAAAAGGCATCTATATTTCTGTCACTTCACAGAGGCGCTAGCTTTATTAAACAAGACAGCTATAATTAGTTGTCAAACACTTATTTAGGGCATTTGCATTAAAATAACATTTATGGTAGTGCAAAAAATAAAGTCATAAAAATTAATAAAATTAATATAAAAACGGTACCTTACTTAATTCAATAAATTTTCTTAATTGTTTAGCATTTGCTAGACATGCAATAATTTAACAAAATTTTAATAAGTTTTTAATATTTATATGCTGGTGTTTAAAATGTATAACTATGCAAGACATAACATATACAGACAATTAAAATATATCGTTCCCACACTGGTGAATTACATACATTTTAGAGTAAAGAAATCGGTCCAATACAGCATTGTGGCTGCTAGAGAAAACCGTTGTTTAAGTGCAAGATGACATAAACGACCGACTGAGCCCGTTTACAATCATTCATGCAGTCATGCATGAGGATTGTTCTAGAAGTATGTAAATAGAGAAGGGGTTTTGATTGGTTAAGGCAAATAGGGTGTGTTTGGTATCAGGTGACCAAGTCTTTATAAAACAGCTATGTTGCTGTTGGTTGGTCTACCATTTTGAAAATCGTTACCCTCCCTCCCTTTGACATAGGATGTATTCTAACATGTGCATTTTCCTTTCACACTCAGGGCATAGATTTGCGGTAGAGTTGTTGTGTCACCGTATTTGTTTATTGTTGGCGCAGTTAAGAAAATATTTGGGGGAGAAATGTCTGGTTCAGCGGCGCACCCTTCGAGCTGATATTAGGCTGCCTATCCCGTGACGGGGCCTCGTTTGCCTCCTCAGTGAATATGAAGTGTGCGCATGAAGAGGTGGAGCCGGGGTATTGGGGAGAGGTGGGGGCGCCAGTGTTGTTGATAACCATAATTATCACTTTAAGGTCCTGTTGTGACACACACCTGCTATTTGCCACCGTGCTCAACCCTAAACTATATAGTAATTCACAAATTCCACCAATTCTTTTATAATAATAAACTTATGTCCCTTTTTAAATCCAGCTAAATTTGTTGGTGTCATTATTTGATAGTATTAGCGTTTGAGTATTGCTGTTGTGGGGTGGGGTGTCAGTCGTTGATCATTTATGGTACCTGGAGGAGTTCTCAGCTGTCAGTGGCTGAAATATTAGACAGCGCTGAGCTACATACTGGTAGGTTAATTGGCTGCTGACTAAATTAACCCTGGTGTGCGTGTGTGTGTGTGTATGTATGTGTGTATGTGGTAGGGACCTTAGTATGTAGCTTCATTGGGGCAGGAGCTGATGTGACTGTCTAATGTTCTCTGTAAAGCGTTGCAGACAATTTGTGGCGCTACATAAATAAGTGAACCTGCCACTGAACCATACACCAGGTGTCTGCTGGTAGCTTTGCTATTTGGACTGGCATCCTTACGTCTGCTCCAGACCACATGTACATTATATAGTTTGCTAGACCTTATCATCATTTAATATACCCCACTGTTATTATTTATTAATAGGTTTTTATATAGTGCTTATAGATTATGTAGCGCTTTACAGAGAATATTTCACATTCACATCCGCCCCTGTCCCATTGGAGCTACATTCTAATGTTACATACACACATACAAACACACACACAGACATTAGGGCCAATTTATTCACCAGCCAATTCAAATCTACAGGTTTTAAGTGTGTAAGCAGGGCCCTTTACCACCCAAGTTTGTCTGATATTACTCAATTTTGTTTTATATAAAAAAAAAAAAATATCCTTAATCTGATGTTTATGTCACATTTTTGTACAGAAGGCAATTAAACGAATGAAAACATTAGTTTAAATAGTGTTTTTATCCCTAACATAAAAAAGTTTTGTTTTAGAGGCATGCTAGTTTCTATTTAAAAACTTTTTAAACTGCAGTTCATTAGTGGGCACAGGTCATAACATAAAACATAAGCAGAAAAACTTGTCTCCTGTCAAACAAGAAGTATTTTATAAATGAAATACTAGTGTTTACAAAAACATGATTTCAGCTTAATCCATGAGCTCTTGGATCACAGTTAAAGTCTCTAAATCTATTAAATGCTCATTTAATTCTCACCATGCTATAATTATTCTGTTAATTGTGATCCTCTTTACAGATCTGTCTGATAAGAGGAAAAGTTTACACAGCTCATCCGGTCCTTGTTACATGTTAGATAATTGTTGGCCTCAAAGTCAAACTTAAGTTTGGGTGTCTTTTCCTAAGGACACTGATTCCCTGCCTAAAAAGCAGAGAGACATCCGTGAAAGAACAAGAACAACAGCATTTGCATGTTGTGAGAAGCAACAGCAAAAAAAGGAGCACATACGCATCTGAATTAAGCATGTAAATGCAAAAGGTGTAAATAAATAAAAAGGTTTTGCATGCAGGGGAAAAATTTGGTGAGTGAACTGAACCACTTTATTTTTACACTGCTGTTTGTAGCCACAAAACATTCCCTAAAGCTGAACATGCACTGGAGTGATTATCGCAAATCGCATGAAATCTTCACGACTTTTCGTCTAGAGTCCTCTAGACTCCGAAACAATATCGGCGCCATACACTACAATAATTTCAGTGAATAATCGTCATGACATTAGAAAAACCTCAAATTTTTTCATCTCCTTTTATCGTCTCCCAAAAATCAGTTTTGACCATACACCTGCCGATAACGTATTCTTCTCTTACAATTTTTCATTCAAAACTTACATAACGGGCTATCCTGGGCGTGGGGCAGACCTAAGTTCCCTGCAGGAAATAGTCATACATTAAAAGTCCAAAGTCTATTATAAGCCCAGGGGCCACATGGAGCTCTATTAGCTCAGATGCAAGTCCAGAGTTCTGGTGTGCTCCATTAAAAGTCCAGAGTTCAGGAATTTCAATACATAGCCGTTGTTGAGTATACGATCGGGGAATGTTTAGGTTTCAAAGGACAGGAAACATGAACAGAGAGAAAGGGGAAGGTGACATGTGAGATTAGCATAATCACGCCTAGGAAAGTACTAACTTTCAGCGACAATTTCACAATTACCATGAAATGCCCATACTCTGTGCGATTTTACATTTTATCTTCTGCTTTGGCCTGATTTAAATCAAAAACATGTCAAAAGATCAAACATTCGATCAAAAGGTTTATCAGCAAAAAAATCGTTACCATGCACTTGTATGTTAATTCGCCCGATAACACAATAACTGCAAAATCAAGCATATAATCGCTCTAGTGTATGGCCAACTTCACTAATATAATTGTCTATGGTCATTTTACATTTTCCTACTCCTGTAGTTCAAATTTCCGTGGAGGAGATTGTAGTTTTTCTTCTGACTGAACCAACTCCATATTGTCTCATCATTAGAGAGAATTTTAACTATAACCTTTACAATGCATGATTAAGCAGAATAAGTATCATGCACATTATTCCAAGTAGTAATTTATTGCAATGTTTATTACACTAGTTACTGCACCAAAATATGCCCTATACTGCCTAAAACACACATTTCAGTGCTCCCTGGAATCAGCTATGCCAAACCACATACAATCTAGCAAATAGTATAGTAAATACGCTACGCTAGAAAACTTAATGGAAACGTGGCTCTGGATCTAGCCCAATGTAATGTTAACAAACACTAATTGTAATTAAAAAAAATGAGGTTACAGGCAATGTAATGTTAACAAACACTAATTGTAATTAAAAAAAATGAGGTTACAGGCTCACATTGGTTTGTGTTGTAAACGGAGATGGAAACTCTTTAAGCAAATAACACTTGTGTACCAGCAATGAGGTAATGCTCAAGTGCTGAAGAGGTAATATAAAGGTCAGAAAACGTACAGAATTATATATACACAGTAGAGTGTGTGTGTGTGTGTGTGTGTGTGTGTGTG
>WWET01003580.1:83001-96397 GCA_011038615.1 Limnodynastes dumerilii
ATACACACACACAGTAACAAAATGCAATGACACCAGTCTTTCTTCAAATGTCTTGTAAAGAAAGCATTAAGCAATGTCAAACGTTTTAAAGTAAAAATTTAAAACCAGCGATCAGTTGTAAACACTAGTATGGCAACCATTGGCTCCTTTACAAATGGACGTTTAATATTGATTGATTTAGGTCAGCCAATAGGTGCTTTCATACAGTCTATGTGAGGGCTAAACTTCCATCATAAAATCTAGATTAGACCTATGCATGTATATACAACACAAGCTACAACAATATGCAGACATAAACAAGCAAGAAACTATCTTACTGTGGTTTTGTATAAATACATTTATATTGATATTATATTTTAATGTTTATTGCAATAACATACAAAACATTATTTACCTCCAAGGCGTTCAGTTGTTGTGCATATCGAGAATCCATTTAAGTGCCTTTTTTTTTAAACTTTCTAACATGAGCCCGGTTTCCTTGCTTCCCGGCAATAAATTTACCACTTATAGGTCATGTGAAGGAGACTCTTTCTGCCAATGCACTTGAATTACTGTAAAAGCCTACTGAATTTCAGGTTATTATCCTCCTAAGCAAAAATTCCACTGGTCTTAAACTAGAGAAGGACAAATGGTCATATGCAACAATCAATGTTAACCTGTTGCATTTATTGCATGGAACTTATCTGTTCACGTCAATAAATCTTTCCCATGGAAACATAGAGAAAAATATATTGCCTTCCTTGTTTTATTGACATGGCTATATGTCGTTATTACAAATAAAAATAATTGACAAGAATATATATATATTGCCATAATGCTCTATGGATATCAGAACACCTCTGATTACTCAGGATTTTAAGTATATCCAGAATTGTAAAATTTTATGCCTTGACTACAAGTACTAAGGGACAAGACACGTCTGGACATTCTGCTGTTAGTCAGAAGGCTGTATTTTTTATATTTACCCCTGGGCAGGGTTGCCGACCCTCCCGGAATATCCGGGAGACTCCCAGAATTTGGGTATCCCGGGAGAGTCGGCAAAGCTCCCGCAAGCCCCGACCAGCTCAATTACAACTGTAAAATCGCTAGAGTTACTAGGGATGGGCGTGGCTTGATGAGGTCATCAAGCCCCATCTATCCCATGTAACACTAGAGATTTCATGAATGATTGGCAGAGGGCGTGGCTTAATGACGTGATTTGCACAAATCGCGCCATTAAGTCCCACCCCTTTGTAGCAAGCTATGGCTTCCCTCTGGGTTCTCTACAAAGTCGGCAACCCTACCCCTGGGACTGTGAAAGTCATATTAAGATGACCATACACTACATAGATTACTGGGTGATTGGGTCAGTAATCACTGTAGTAAGTGGTAAGAATGGATTTTCCAAATGGTCAAAAACACTCTGGAACACTCTGGTATGATTATTTTATCTTACGGCATACATAAAATAGACCGGTGTAGAGTAAATCAGCTGTAAGAACCTCCTGTCAATCTCAGCAGCCCCTCCCTATTCAGCATAGATTATCAATCCCAGCAAGAAAGGTCAGTGGCACCGATCTTCCCTTATGAGAAAATTGTCTCATTTATCGACCTTTGATTCAGATATGCAGTAAATCCTCCTAATTCTACTGGATATTACAAGATAAGACTTTTTTTTTTTATAACATTTTTATTACTTAGCACTCAGCAATTTTGTGAAAATTGCATTGAAACACATGCACCATCAAAACACCATACCATGCACTATTACCTGAATCAATACTAAAGGCAGGAGTAGGCATATTAGATTTATTTTTATTTCTGCTGACAGAACTACATAAACTACATTTAACTACCCTTGCTATGAATCCTCCATTGCTGAAGGATGTAAAATATGTATAGCGGTTTTCATATCTATTTCTGCTTCAATAACCATGGGCCGGATTCAAAACACCGTCATTTTTTTACATATGTGCCTAATTTTGCGATTCTAGCTACTACGCATGCGTAGTAACTATTTTACACTATCTACGCTACGTAGCTACGTTTCATTGCGTAGATTGCGTACATGCGGTCTGCGGAGTAGCTAAAAACGTACAACTAGACACATAAGTAAAAAAATGCGGTCCCATATCTCTAATTGTGCTGCCAGTCCCTTAATGTTAAGTAAAACATTTTTCCTACTACCAAAAGATGGGCTACTAGTAGATGTATCATTTTAAAAGTTACATCTATTGCATTAAATAGAAAGCAGTATGTATAATACACATATGTATAATGATATGATTTCCATTTCTAACTGCACATTTTTGTCAGTGGGTGTGTTTAGCTATAAAATAGAACAAAAGAGCTGGCTTTATTGTTATTGCATAGCTATCTTGCACTGCATGTAGTAGCAGTGTTTATTTAAACATTTCTCGTTTATCTCTTGCATAATGTTAGTATATATGATATGTGTAGAAATTCTGATTTACTGCTCAGCCCTGTGTTAATTGGCAGGACATATCTCCTAGTCAGGTGTAGAATAAAGAAAGCTGGTTCCCAACGCCCCTTAGAGAGGGTGTGTGTGCAGGTGCAGCTTCTAGGTGGTGACTACTCTGCACATATGCAGACAGCCATCATTAGCTGGAAAGTCATAACACTAAAAACCCGGGTTGCTGGCCTTAGACCCAGGTCAAGACTCCAACAACCTGGGTTTAGTGGTGATGTGAAAGAAAGGTAACGGGGTCCTAGTCCTGGGTCTAATGACCCAAAACTCAGAAACGGGAAAAGAGAAGGATTTATCCCGTGTCCAACCCCATAAAGTATTGGTGTCAAAGGTGAAGACCCAGGTTTCTCTCGCCTAACACACCCGATTGGAGGGATTTGTTTACTGTTGCTATGGCAACAGTAAACAAAGCTGGGTGGGCGACTACCTCAGACTCCCCTCTCCTCTGGGTCCTTTAACAGTCGCACCCCATGCATCCATGGAAGTTATGCCAGTTCTCGTTCACTTTGCCAGCACTCACACAGCCAATGGCTATCCTAAGTTTTCAGTGTCAAGAGCAAAGAAAGAGAAAACATCTATATAAGGGTGTCGAAAATGTGCCACGTATGGGGTCCAGCAAATACAGGGACTTGCAGGTTAATAACAGACAAGCATCGCTTAAGTCACATCAGCATAACGCAGCTTCTCTCTCTTCTCTCTGATCCGCCACAAGCGTGTTTCAAACTAAGAAAGTTCAGGAACCACTGGTCTATACTGTAAAATAACGAAGGAGGATAATCCACTTGCAAACTGAACTTAATGTGGTCATAATACATCCGAAACGTCCAGAATTTTAGCAAAACTCAGACGCCTGGATACACTCATTTTATTTAATTTATTTTTCAAGACTTTTTGTTGCAGAGAAATTCATTTTAGTAAAGAAAAAAATACCACTGCTCTGTGGCCAATACCTAAAAATTATACTCAAGTCAAGACAGGCAGAATAGGGTGTGCTCGTGATATAGACGATAATTGTTATCCCTTATTTTTTAGACTTAAAAGCATTATTAGAAGAACATTTTACCATCATTTGGATTCACCAATTTCGAGAGACAATGAGAATCATTATTAGAAGGAAAAGGAATGTTTCAAATGGCTCCACTGTTTTCAAAGTTTCATGTTTATATCATGTTGATGCATTTGCACAGTGTTGTGATTTGCCTGTGTAATCATAGACCTTAGCAGCAGAGAATATAATTTGTTTACCTTTATATAATACGATTGTTCTAACCACACAGAAAATTGCCTAAGGCAAAGAGAAACTGCTGTGTTGTTTACTCAGTGCAGGTGCATTCACAATAATGCAAAGCAAGAGAGGCTAGGCCTTGCTGGAAGGAAAACTTTAATATGTGGTGTTAAAATGTAAAAGACTGAATTCTACAGCTCATCATTACTTGAAATAGATATCTAGAATTGCATAAATGGATAGTAATTGGGACGATTTATAATAAGCATTGGGAAAAATTATAACTGTTATTAGATATATTGATGTGAGAGGTAAAAAGAAGAACTGGTATTCCTAGCCATGAACTGGTAATAAAATAAAACAAATATTTTATTTATTATTTATTTATTAACAGGTTCTTATATAGCGCCCACAGATTACGTAGCACTTTACAATTTAACAATCTTTATAACAACACTGGGTAATAACAGACAGACTGGGTAGGAGGACCCTGCTCGCAAGCTTACACTCTATAGGACAGTGGGTTTGATTCATGAGTGCAAGTGCTATATATCACACAATGGACCAGCCAGGGTGTAGGGGCAAAAGTGCTGTCAATGCTCTGTATGAGCCCGCCACACAGCAGTGTTAGTAGCAGAGATGAGAGAATTGTAGAAAAGAAAGAGAGTGTGCGGGGTTTGCGTTAATAATGTGTTAAATGGCAGAATGAGCAGTTTCTTGTGAGAGATATTTTCGAATTTTGGAAATGTTTTTTAAGTGTATATAACAAGATTTAGAAACAGATTGAATGTGGGGCATAAAAGACTGTTCAAAATCAAGTGTAAGACCTAAGCAGCGAGCTTGGCGAGTAGGGAATATTTCAGTGTTGTCAACAGAAATAGAGAGACCAGGTGGGTAGCTCTTGTTGGTAGGAGGAAATATTAATAACTTTGTTTTTGAAAGATTAAGTTTAAGATGGCAAGAGGACATCCAGGATGAAATGGCGGAAAGACATTCAGTTACGCGAGCCAGCACGGTTGGTGTTAGTTCAGGGGTGGATAGATAGATTTGTGTATCATCTGCATAGAGATGATATTGGAAACCAAATGACTTTATTAGTTGTCCAAGGGAAGAGGTATAAATAGAGAAGAGCAAGGGACCCAGGACTGAGCCTTGAGGTACCCCAACAGATAGCGGAAGGGCAGAAGAGGTAGATCCAGAAAAGCGGACACTGAAAGAGCGATTGGTGAGGTAGGATGTGAACCAGGAAAGGGCTATGTCCTGAATACCTATTGATTGTAACATATGTAAGAGAAGAGAGTGGTCAACAGTGTCAAAAGCAGCAGAAAGATCAAGGAGAATTAGAAGAGGGTAGTGACCTTTGGATTTAGCAGTAGCCAAATCATTGACCACTTTGGTCAGTGCAGTTTCAGTCCACTTTGGTCAGTGCAGTTTCAGTGGAGTGTTGAGAACGAAAGCCTGACTGATGAGGATCTAGCAGATTGTGTAAGGAAAGGAAGGTAGTGATGTGAGTATAGACCAGTCTTTCAAGCAGCTTTGAGGGGCATGGGAGCTGGGAAATGAGACGATAATTTGAGGGAGAATTTGGGTCAAAGTTTTGTTTTTTCAGAATTTGAGTAATCAGTGCATGCTTGAATAGAGACGGGAAGATACCAGTCTTCATAGAGAGATTGCATATTGTAGTTAATATGAATCATTTGTGACCCTCTTCCCCTTCAGCTTTGTATCTTGGGTCTTGGGTGGGTGCTTCTCTCCTCTGTGTGTATGCGGGTGCGCGTGTGTTATGGAAGGGGTAACATTGTGGCATGTTCCTGCTAAATTAATAATCTTGACTCTAGTGATGTCTTCCAACTTTAAATGTACTATTATTTATGCATCACCAACATGTAATACAGCACTTTCAAGGTAATGTCTATTTATTGACCTTAGTCCCAATCCCGATGTCTTGCAGGTCACATTGTCCTACAAACTGGGAAAACTGGATTGTAGATAAGGTCAGTGGTAAATGGGCGGATGAAGACAAGGAATCACTCATACCAGTACATGAGTCAGAAAACTCCACGGATAGGGATTATGTTAATGAAGTTCTACTATAGCCTTCAGCAGGCATGGTCAATCTGTGGCACTCCAGGCATTGTGAATCCACAATTTCTATCATGCTACGCTAGCCATCAGCGATATCTATGCAGTTGAAACATGCTGGAGAACCACAGGTTACCAATGACTGGCCTAAAGAGAACAGGCTCAAACAGCTAGGACAGTTTCAACAGAAATTATTTACATTGAACCATAAGCCTGGAACTCTTGACATGGGAAAAGAGCTTAAATAGTGTGAACAACAGTTTTCAGTACAGTCTCCATGTATTAAAAACATGGATTCAATCAAAGATTGAAAAAAAGGGACCGTATAACGTGTATGTACTGTATTTAAATTTTCCAATTTGGCTTCTAATTAACAATCTTGCAGACAATAAAACTAACCTTTCCTCAACATCAGCTACAGGCACTTTTTGGAGGAACTTCAGGTCTAACCTCTTCTATGCATATACTAAAGGACACCTTAATGTGTGGAAGAGAGGTGTCCTAAATATCCTGACACCACTGAAAAAGAACTCTGGCAGGGATTGTAGGAAAGATAATTTTAGTAAATACTGAGAGTGTAAAACTTTATATGTAAATAAAGCCCCTAACCCAGGCCAGGCAAACCTGTAGCTCTTTAGGTGTTGTGAAACCACACTACCAGCATGCTAAATAAATAAATAAATAAATGCTCTGACATGTATCAGCTATGCCAATACAGTTTAAGCATGATAGGAGTCAGTTTCACAACACCTGGAACGTCACAGGTTGGCCAGGCCTGTCCTAGTCTCTTCCTTTTTCTGAGTCTATGACAGACTGTTATTAAACATGTTTTCACTCCTTGAAATCCCTCGTTGAGTTTAGCAACATCCACACTGTGATTTGGAACTGCTCATAAAACATCCCTCCCCATTCTACACAACTAAAGGAAAGCCCCATTGCAAGGGCCTTATCTGGGGGTGTGCAATAGGTTTTGCTGCCCAGGTCACAAAGCGTAAGAGGTTGTCAGCTAGTTAACATTTAAGGAAAAATTGGTTAGTGATTGGGGGTGCCGTTTTACGTCTGACACTAAAACTTCTAGCTATGGGTCTGTCTCTGTCCTCCACCATCCTATGCTTACTATACCAGAGAGTGCTTAAAGGAGAAAAGAAACAGAAAGAAAGAAAAAACAAAACTATTATAATAGGTAAGTTTCACTTTTTTTTATGAGCTAAACCCTTTCTATTCATGCCCACATAGAAACAATGAAAGCGATGGCAGATAAGAGCCACATGGCCCATCCAGCCTGCCCAGTTCTTCTACCAAAACAAGGTACCAGTACATACATGTAAGCACTAACCCTATGGATGTTTCATAAGAAAAATGTGACACTGCGAAATTGAGAGTTGCACACAAGTAGCCAATATGGCTAATGTCCTAAAAATTCTATGTAGAAATTATTTTAGCTTGCATTAAAAGAATACTTAATTAATAAGCAATGGTTAAATTGTGCTTAGATTGAAAAGAAACAATAAAAAATACTTGTAATTACTAATCCTAACAAAAGTATGAAATTACAGCTAAACCAGTGTACTTAGAATTTTATTGGGCATCTATAAAGCTATAAGATGGTGTTTGCTCGACCAAACAACAAAGTGATTGCAGTTTTTATGGTCTCATTAGGTTTCACTGGACTTTGCATCCAAATAACCTGAGCAAAGATAAGATGCAATATTTGTTTTTGTCCAATACGTACAGAATATGCTGATACAAACCAGTACTTAGAGAACACATTTTATGAACCTTCTGTAGAATTTCTTGCTAAATTTCTTTACCTATTCATGGAATAATAATATATGAGCTATTTGCATTCAATTTGCATTCCGTTTTTTAACGTAACAATATACTGTATCAGTTAATCCATGGAAGTATGGGTGTGGGTGTGAATTTTCTTAGTTTATTGTAAATGAACATAATAAAGGAAAATAATGCAATGCCGCCCCAACACAGCTAAATATAGGTACTAAAATTAGTAAACTGACTGACGTTGAAAATAATGATGTCTGCTTAACACATGTGCTACTAACTTTAAACAAAACAGTAAACACATGAAATTTGACACTAGTACTTAGTAAATGTATGTTTTGTGAAGTTGGTGGAAGTGAAGTCTTTGACAACTACATAAACAGGAAGTGACTCAAGTATGTGCTCAACAAACACCAGTAATCCTGATTGTTTTTAACCACACATAGATCTACCGATTCTAATTTTCAAATGAAATCAATAACGGTATATAAAGCTTTTAGTCAGACTTACGGACAGATTTACTAAGCTGCGAGTTTGGAAAAGTGGAGATGCTGCCTATAGCAACCAATCAGATTCTAGCTTTCACTTTCTTTTTACATAATAGAGAATGTCAGCTATAATCTGATTGGTTGCTATGGGCAACATATACACTTTTCCAAACCCGCAGCTTAGTAAATCTTGCCCCTAAACTGCTAAAGCCTAGACCTGGGATCAGACTTGGTCCACTATAGCATAACATACCGTCCAACATGACCCATTTTATTAGGTACACAAAACTCCCCTCCTGAGCTTCCAACTGTCACTCACCTGGATTTAATCAATTAACTGATGTTTGAAAATAATATTCCTATTCAACAATGCTGGTTACCATAGTAACTGACAGTTGGAAGTCCAGGAGCAGAGCATTTTGTACCTCATGGAATGGGTCATGATGAAGGGTCTGCTATAGGACACCTGTGTTGAAGAGATTTTTTTTATGATTTAAAACAAGGTGAGTTACATTTGGAAGCTTAGCAGCAGAGTCTTGTTTACCTTATGGAAGAGGTCATGTTGGTGGGGTCCGCATAAGGGATTTTAAAGTTGATTTTACTGCCTTCTCAATGAAACAGCAACTTCTGAGTTTAGTTATGCACTTATCTGTAAATTTAAATAGTTTTTCAGCAGGCCAAACTATAGGAACAAAGAACCGGATCCAGATTTCCAACAAGTGGATTTTTTTCTGCTGTTAGGACATAAAAATAAATTATTTGAGATTTACCCATGCCCACGCATCTGCTAAAGCCAGACAAATTATTTTCCTGAGGGGGGTTAGGGTAGGGTGCATTAGTGGTAGGGGATTAGTATTACAATATACAGTATAGATGTGACATTTTACTGTGTACCAAGTCAAACCTCCGACCATCTGATTTTTTCAAATCAGAAAACTTTAGGTAGGGTCATGAAATATAAAGTCCATGCAAGCAAGGGAAGTGAATAGTGAATGCATGGATACAGTAAGGATCTGTAAATCAAAGATCCAAACACAGCACAACTGGATAATAGGAGGCAAAATGCTACATAAACAACTTACTTGCAAGTAAACATTTCGGGGTGAATGAAGTAATTGCCCTATACCCAAGCCAATCCCACCCCTTTTTATAGAACCATTTTTGGCATACTATATGTCATTGGTGTTTAAGCCATAATATGCCAAGATACACATGGTGGGTGGTCATTTAGGACCCGATTCACACTTAAGAAAGAATTTAGGAACGTCCCTAAATATGAACAAAGCGTAGATCCGTAAGAATGATTCACAAATACTAAAGAAAAATGTTAATCACACACCTAGCTTCTTAGCAGCCAAGAACGTTCTTTTCTCCATATGTGTATATTTAGGAATACCGTATTTCCCCATGTATAAGACGCTCCCTTGTATAAGACGCACCCCATTTTTAGAGCCTAAATTTTAAAAAAAAACTATTTTAAATGTATTTTTTTATGTATTATTTTTAGCATTAATTAACTAAAAAATGGGGGCATCTTATACAAGGGATCAGGGAATTTAAGACTGAACTTACCTTTTCAGTCCATCCGGCTGTCCCTCAGGCAGTTTTAGGCTCTCTCCACCGCAGCTCTGACTCCGGCTGGCTCCCTGGCGGTGCGCGCTGTACACTGACGCTGTGTGACCTGAGGTCATGCAACGTCAGTGTACAGCAGGCACCGACAGGGAGCCAGCCGGAGTCACAGCTGCGGGTGAGAGAGCCTGAAACTGCCGGAGGGACCGCTGGAGGGACTGAAAAGGTAAGTTCAGCCTTACATCCCCTGTATAAGACGCACCTGGTTTTTAGACCTATTTTTGGTCTAAAAAAAAGGTGCGTCTTATACATGGGGAAATACGGTAGCTTTGTTTCCCAAATGAGAATCACGAATATATTTAGGATCTATAATATCCTCATGAATTACGACTGAGCAAAGAAACACATTAAGTGATTCAATTAAGGAGTAGATTGATTTTCTTAGGCTTTGTTTTATAATTAACAAACGTAACCAATGTTAAAAATTGCAATATGCAAAAATATTGAAAATTATTAAAATCATAAATATATATTGAAGGATTAAGAAAGAACCATTCAGCTTTCAAAGCTGTTATAACATAAATATCAAAATAAGAAATATTTACATAAATTAGACCTAAACTAAATTTGTATCTCAAGGTCACACACAAACATGCAAATGCAAACACGCTACAAGTTAAATAAAAAAAACTTGTTTAAAAAATGTTTGCAACAGACAATGAAATCATGTACAAACTGCGAATTAATGTAAATAATAAGTACCTTTCAAATATAAAGTCAAAACACAAAATGGTAACATAACAGCAGTGTTAAATGATAAGATATTAACTGTTTCAATCAAAGTGAACACATGCATTCATTATAATTATATAGCAGCTGTGTGCTGAACAAAGAGAAAAGCATGAGGCCTTGGCTCTCTGTTAACCATGCGGATGTCAACTTAAGAATGGTAGGGGGCATTCTTATCTTTGTTCGTGTGTATGTTAGTTTCCACATGCCTTCTTAACTATGAATCATTCATAAATTTCGAGGAACGCCCATACTGTACAATAGTAGACTGAGTCCTGCTCATTGGCATTAACAGTCTTGCCCCTCTAGCCACACATGCGGAAGTCAGAACATTCCCAAGCATGATTCATTCCTAAGTAGCCGTTCTTATCTGTGAATCACTTTACATGGTTTCAGTGCATAGTTTTGAGTTCTGGGCATGCTCAGTTTGTGTTCTTAAAACTATGCATGGAGATCCTGTTCTTACTTAGTTGTGAATCAGGCCCTTACTTTGTATTTGAATTGCACAGTTCACTCTTCTGCACACACAGAGATGCATGTGGAATACTGAAAGTAGGAAATCTCTTCCACGCGTACGGATTTCCCACTTAAATCTGGATCTGATCGGTGGTCCCTTTCTAATGTGGAGGGACCTAATGTCCCATACTGCTCTGCCTCCCAGCAATAAGTGATTGAAGGAACAGCATCATATACTGTTACCCATGTCTCACAGATGCAACCTCCTAATCAACTTGCATGACAACAAACAGCAGCGACATTACAGGGGTTTTAAAACAAATAAGAATTTGACCATACCAGCCAAGCAGACTGTCTCTGGACCATTTTGACGGCATGCTCAAAAAATGTTATAGTCTGTAGCCAGTGTTACTCACTAGTTTCTGGCAAGGTATATAATGGGAATATAGCACAGGGGGGGAAAAAGCAGCAAGGAACAGATCCTCACTAACTATTAAAACTACTGTGTAAATATAAACAAGGAATAACACTTAAAATCCAACACAATATAGCACAGTAATATATATGAATATCTCTGTAAAATGCTTATCGATTAGTTACTTAGGCCCTTGTGCAACAGGTTTTAAATGTTCCTGAGGCACTGCAGTAGCTAAACAGCACAATAACATGTAGCATTAAACAAGCTGAAGGCTACATCCTATCCTATTACACTGTGGCCTTCCAGCTGTACAGCATCATTTAGGGAAAACAAATGAAATAAAGTTTTAACTTTCACTTGTCTGGTAAATGACATTCTGTGTTACAACAAAGAATCTATGTGATCAAATTCCATACACTGGATGACCTCTTATTGTACTCTGCCTATATACTAGATTGGTACCAACTACATAAGCAATTGCTGGCTATTATGAGACTATAGTGGACCCGATCCAGATCTAAGCAAATGCGCATGCAATGTGTGCGTTGTGCAAATGCGCTTGGAAACGTGACACAGGTTGCATGAGATCCAGAACTGCGAATAAATGTGTAATTTGAATCGCAAGCATATACACCACATGGGGTACAGCAAGGTTGCCGACTCTCCCGGAATATCCGGGAGACTCCCGGAATTTGGGTCGTTCTCCTGGGAGACCCTGCAAACCTCCCGCATGCGCCGACACCAAGCAATCATTTGTAATACCTCCCACCCGCCCTCACGATATTTGAGATAACGCGGGTGATTGACAGGGGACAGGATAAATCGCGTCATTAAGGCATAAATGGCGTCATTAAGCCCCGCCCCCTCATTGTAATCTATAACTTCCCTCCGGGTTCTCCCAGAGGGAAGCTTTCAATAGTCGGCAACCCTAGGGTACAGACACACAGCAGATGCGCAGTAAGCAGATATGTGCCCAAATACGCAGCACAAGGGCAGTGTAGTATACTGTATATGAAGCTGGTAAAAGCTGTTATAAATACAGTGAACAGTTCAGATGATATATGAAGAGAGCAAAAAATTGATCGTTTTTTGTTTTGTTTTTTAAATACGTTATTATTTAACACTATTTATTTACAACATTAGACAGCAGCAGTGATTTCATGATTATTTATATGATTTTCCAGGTTGAAATTTAAAGAAAAGTGTCTGTAATAGGTTGTTTATTGTGTGGGTTAGGTCTGTGTTCTGACCAGGATCAGGTGCAGCTGCCTTGGCCCCGCCCTTACTGTAAACTGACTATTTCCCTCTACCCCTTCCTTCCTTCCCTCAACACGCCCCTCAGTGCGCAAGTTCTGGATGCCAGGGTTGCGCTATGATCTGAATCAGCCATGACTGCGCACTCTTCAGGTCTGCCCATGCACAATGCAAAAAAAACCCGCAAAGAAACGTCACGCCAGCTGGTGTATGCTCAGATCTGGGCCAGTAAGTCTAGCTTGCAGCCCAAAAAAATATGTCCAAAATCAAACACAAAACTATCCTAGCAAAACAATCAAAAGGATACATTCATCTGAATAAGAATAAAGCACAATAGAGAACGTGTACTGACAGAAAATGTTTATACCTTAATGCACATTTTAAAGTATATGCTAAAAAAATGGATCATCCCTAGGCAACTGTCTACAGCCTAGAGTCTAGGCTGTAGACAGTTGCCTAGTGGCCCTACCAGGAGCTGTTTCACCCTATAAGACTGAATAAAGACTAGTACATAGGGAGTCATAGAGCAGAGTGGGAGTACATTAGGTATGTAGGGTGCTATGGAGAAGGTATAGTAATTAACCATAGGACCTTACACACAATCAAAATGTCCACACTGTCCCCATTTTTCACAGGGACACTGTGGAAATTTTAAGGTAGGGTCCTGGTGTTGGTCCGCGGAGGCGGTGTTTTTGTGCACTTACATTGTTGGTTTAAATATATGTACAAATGTGAAATATTTGTCACTGAAATCTACATGAAGAAAGGTTTTATACATAATATGCAAAAATCTATATACAACTTGAGTGTCTTTCCTATGTCAGTCTCTGCCCTCTCTTCCCCCTGATATCTTTCCCTCATATGTC
>WWET01003580.1:117973-140630 GCA_011038615.1 Limnodynastes dumerilii
CATGTGTCCAGACCCCCCCCTCCCAGCAAAATCCCATCATGTATTCAGCTTCCCCGCCAGCAAAACCCCTTACTTAACTTTGCCGCTTCTTCCGTCCTCCATGTTCCATCCTGTGCTGCGTGCTGCGTCCTCCACGAGATCCAACGGGGCTTTTGAAAGCTCGGGTGACGTGACGTCACCCGAGGCGCGAGGGAAGATCCGAGCAATGCTCGGATCCCGCCTCGGAACCCTAAGTTCGTGTGGGCTCGGTTCTCAGAGAACCGAGCCTGCACATCTCTACCAATTATATGTATGCTTCCCTCTTCATATATATATCTCTTTTCAAAATCCTCTTGTAGTGGTCCTAAACTGAGTCTTTTCCAGAAAAAACAAACCCCGCTCTCTTCTTATTTCCTCCCTTCTTTATGGTTATGTCCAGGAGTGTCCAAATGCATAGCCGGACTGACAGACAAACAAACAAACATACCAATGAATTTTATTTATAAGTCTAGTATTAAACTTGGTGTGGGTCACCACAGAAAACAGCCCTTCCTTTGAAAAAAGAGGTGGGGGTCTGCGACAGCCGATCGGCATACTTACCCATTCTAAAAAAAATATCTCAAATGGCTGCCTTTTCTAAATAAACTACATAGAGCTATTTCGTGATGTAAGTTTTAGTTTTGAATTACAGTAGAAGTTATGTGAACTTTATGTATAGATGACTGCTTCCTAGTGTTATGCTTTGGTGTGACCGGATCCCCAGGTGTTGAAGTAATGCATATGTTGCCTACTCTTGTTTGCCTAAAGCTTATGTTTTGCCCAGTCATGTGACAGATGTTTGCAGAAAAACAGTCTATAAATTTAGTTCTTCATATTAGCTGTCTCTATGTATTAGAACCGGTAACTGAAGTTATGAAATGGCAGATCACAAACTTAAAAATAGAATGTTTATAGGTGATCTGTTAATATGGTGCATTAGTCTTAAACAATTGACTACAATCATTCACCAGTGAGCAGCGGAGTTTAAAATATTTATATAATATACAGATAATGAATGGAATTATTTTCCCCAGGCCTATTTAATTTATTATCTATTAACAGGTTTTTATATAGCGACAACATATTACATAATCGTTATAAAACAAGACTATGTAGTAACAAACAGACTAGTGGATAAGAGGATCCTACTCGCAATCTATAAGACATTGGAGTTTGATACTTAAGGGGAAATGCAATATATTACACAAAGTGCCAGTCTGGTTTATTATTAAATTAAAGTTAAATGATTATATATGTTTTGGGGCCCGGGACTCATCTGTGGCCCTACCCCTTATGTGACATCACATAGGACATGTGTTAACAGCGGCCCAGTGCGCAGGGAAGAAGTTGGCAACTAATGAACAGTGCATCAGCGCAGCATCGAGCAGCAGGTATTGGCTGTAGGATACCTCATATACCTGCTGCTGCAGAGCAAAGGTAAGTATCATCGGGCCCCATCAACCCGGTGGCCCGGGAAAATAGTAGAGCACTCCATCACCCCTTGCCTTCCATCATTGAAAGCTGTCTTTCCACCACTGATCACTATCCATCTAATCGGTCTGTCTGGATGTGCAATCTTGTCAGCTGCTGCCGGTGATTATACAGCTAACGGTTGTTATCCACAGCCAGGGTCAGATTAAGGTTTCTGGGGTGTGTCCAGGAAGCCTGAGATGGCTGCCATTCTCCATTTTTAATGTGCTTTTATGCAACGGTGTTATTAATACTGCGTAGAACTAGATGTTCAAAGAGATAAGGATGTGTTTGGTAGGAGAAGTTACGTGATACTAACATTATGCAATTCTAGCTTATACTGCACATATGTGCAATGTACAAATTAGTTATATAAGAAGTATCAATTAACTTACTTAAAACATGATTTTATGCTGATAAGGTAGGGAGTTCCGGCTCGGTTGATGTTGAGGCATATAGGTGTTACCACAATGTCATGCAGATTTATTTATTTATTATTTATTAACAGGTTTTTATCGTTGCGAGTCCCTGCTACGAAGGCTCGCATTGCGAATTAGGGACAGCCGAGAGTTGCTTTTTTATGGTTAGGCTGTGTGGGGGGGGGACTTAGGGTTAGGCTGTGGGGGGAGGGCATAGGGTTAGGCTGCGGGGTGGAGACTTATAATTTGGGTTAGGAAGGGGGTTGGGGGAAACAGCTGTGTTTGGTGCTCCAGCAAAAAAGAGGCAAGCTATACCATGAGAATACTTGATGGTCTCCTACAGGCTGACCATTACATTGGCAGTCCCCGCTTCCAGGTGTAAACAAGGTGATCAAGGTGTATTGGTCTTGCTCTTCCTTGTATCCTGGTGTCCCGCTTCCTGGTGTAAACAAGGTGATCAAGGTGTAGATCAGAAGAATAGAAGGAAGAGTAAGACCTATACACCTTGATCACCTTGTTTACACCTAGAAGCGGGACACCAGAATAGAAGGAAGAGCAAGACCTATACACCTTGATCACTTTGTTTACACCTGGAAGAGGGGACTGCCGATGTAATGGTCAGCCTGTGAGCAGGAGACCATCGAGTATTCTCATCGCCGACACCAGGACTAAAGGAAAGTAAGATCTACCCATTCAATATTGCCTCTCAATTGCTACTTTTGGAACATTTTGGAGATTTATATTGACCTGCAAAAAGCAGCAAGTATCAATCAATTATGTACATTTTACAGGCCTATAACTTTGACAGCATGAACTCACACATGGGGCCTGATCCAGACCTACGATGTTACACCGAGCGGTCTAACGCTCAGCGTAACATCACTACACTACCCCGACACTCCCCCTTGTCCTGCTGTATTAACACTCGCTTATGCCGGCTGTAGGCTACCCTAACTTCAGCTGGCGTAAGCGAGTGTTAATACGATGGGACGGAGGCGTTGCAACGCAAACGCCGCCCTCCCAGCCTCATTACCCTCCCTCACCCCCCAGTCTACCTGCACTACGCTGCTGCTAAGGCTGCTGTTGATC
Source organism: Limnodynastes dumerilii (assembly GCA_011038615.1). Taxonomy (NCBI): domain Eukaryota; kingdom Metazoa; phylum Chordata; class Amphibia; order Anura; family Limnodynastidae; genus Limnodynastes; species Limnodynastes dumerilii. Next base: position 120,970 of record WWET01003580.1, read on the forward strand.
GGGCGTTGCCGTAGTTACACTGGGCAACATCCGGCGCATGCACAGATCGGCTTTTCAGCCGATCTTACGCTTGCGCCTGGCATTTTAACGCCGGCAAGCGTTAGTCTGGATCAGGCCCATGGTCACTCTTTAGTAATAAAAAAAACTGAGGCTATTTGCAACCAGGATGCTTCAGGCTTTTTCCCTTCTGTTCAATGGCCCACTTATTTAAATGGGAGTTTCTACTTGTGGCTCACGTGTTGTCATACTGGAAAACATCATGATGTGAGGCAGGGAGTGCCTTAGTTTACATTAAATCATGTCACCAAAACACACTCTCACTACATCACAATGCCGAGAATTACTATACCAAACAGTGGCAGAGGGGCTTGATGACCAGAGTACCCTACTTTCTAATTCTTTCCTCCAGGAGATCTCAGAGGGAAGAAATAGATGCCAGTATGGGCACGGGGCTTAATAAATCGCATCATTAAGCCCAGTCTTCTGTCACTACTGCAAATCACAGTGTTTCTGGGGGAGGGCGGGGTTTGATGACATAATTTACATCAAGTCCCACCCATCCCTAGTCACACCAGGAATTACTCTATGAGGAGCTCTCTGACGAAACCCAGGGGGAGAAATGCGTAGGTTAACATATCAGCTGTTGACTATATTGAGAAGTTGCTACATCTTGGTTGCTACACTTTTGTGAAGTTTGTTAAGCTGCCCTGCACTACCCGAGAAGTTGGCACCCACACAAACTGAAGTTTCTTTTAAGCTGTGGCACACAGGCGGCTGATCAGCTGTTCATCTGCCTGTGAAGGATCGGAGCTCCGTTTATATCTATGGATGGAGGCCCCGTGCTGTTACATCTGATTACCTTGCGACATCTATTTACAGACCTAGGGGATACTTCAATTCCTCTTCTGTGCAGTAATTGTTGGCAGCTTTAATATTGGCAGGATGCTAGTGGACTTATTGCAGTGATTGTGCAAGTATTTGTTGAAATCCATCTGCATTAAGATCAATATCTACATTTATATTTATTGATCTGGGGACTATCTATATTGCTGTCTACCACAGCTAAACGTTCCAGGATTCCATGCAATTATTACAACTTGTTCAAGGCAATTTATTACAAGTTTGAAACAACAATTTGTCACTACTTTTAGTAACATTTTACTGCCATTATCTAGGACTTTAAAACATTTAAAATGCATTAACCAATATTTATGGGCAATTTTTGAGGAGGACAGATAATATGAGATAGTGGGCTGTTTCAGTTGTGAGCTCATTGATCTAGGTTGCAACCCTCTGCAACAAATTTTTTAATATTGTTACAATTCACCAGCTGATAGTTTTTATGAATTTTATTATTATTATTTTGGTGCTTGGGGTAGATCCAGAACTACGTACGTGAGTGAATTTACCCTAGCCTCTAACATAAAAGCGCCCATTAGTACTTACTGCGCATGCACGCAGCAGATGTTACGACACGTAACTCAGAGCGTAAGGGCCAGTCACGTAAGATCATCGTAACTACATATGAAGGGGCGAGCCAGCCATATGACCTGTAATTACGCTTCAGAGGCGGGGTGAGGCATTTAAATCGTACAGTATGGGCGTGCTTAGGCGCATAAGTACAAGCAGCCATTACGGCTGACAGGAGTTACACTTGGAAAAGTTAAGGCAGGTACAGGCAGGTACATACGTCCGAGAGGAGTGCATAGTAATTACACTAGCGTAAATACGTTAAGCTAGTAAACGTAATGGAAATGTAGCTCTGGATCTGGCTCATGCTGTTTCATTTTTTTGTGTCAATAATAAAGGTGTTGGATACACTCCTAGCACTTCCAATTTATTTTTATTTTCTATTTTTGCAGGAGATTTCCCTGCTCCCTCAATATATGAGAAGAACTGCCCAAATTTCGCAAATCTCCATAATAATCCGGGCGAGTCGATAACTTTATTGATGACACAATTTGCAGCATAAAAGCATCAGAGCGCTGGACGGATTTTGAAAGTCTCCTGGACACATATGCTGTTATTTTTACTGCCCATAAAGTAATAAACGGAACTGAAACCTGTAAACAGTATTTAGAGTAAATAATTACACAGAGGAAGTGTCATGTATAGTATATGCACGCTCTGCACAGAACTGTATGACTTACTGACATATTGCAATATAGATAAACCCTCTTTATTACCTTAACTTTAAAATTCATGAATAACCACAAAATAACAGACGCTGCCTGCCTTACCCATCAGTTCCCTATACAGAGCCACAGCCCACCTGCTACAGGACATTAGCATGCCACAGTTATGTGTATGATGCTGCACGGAAGTTGTAGTGGCACGTATTGGCTGGAATCACTATCCGTACTTGCTTAGAGCTGTCGCTTCTTGTGGCAGGCTGATACCCCTTTCACCACCACCATCACCACCAAATACCCGGGATTTCCGCCAAAAACCCGGATCTCAGCAAAATCCCGAGTATTTGGTGGTGATGTGAAAGGTGCACTTCCGGTCCACCCGGGTAGAAAGACCCTGGCAAAAAGAAGGGTTTTTCCTGTGTCCAACCCGGGAAGGGTGGCAATGTGAAAGGTCCACGGTTGTTTTCAACACGGGTCTTTCACTTTGCCTCCTGATTGGTGCAGATTTGTCTACTGTTGCTGTGCAACAGTAAACAAATCTGTTTCTAGCGGCAGATAGTGTTAAAAAAAATTACAAGTATAGGGCATGCTGATGATTGTAGTACTACAATAATCAGCATGCCCAAGGATGGCAGGGCATGCAAGCGCTTGGAGAACCACAAGTGCTAGCATGCCCTGTCATCCGTTACAACACCACACAAATTCATACCCCTCCTAGCACCTTAGTAAAATATAGGGCCAGCCCCTACCCTAAAACAAAAGCTAAACAATTAATGCCCCCTATAAAGAATAAATGACATTTAATACGGCAAATAATGTTAAATTTTTTTTTTTACCGCTAATTGTATTATGTAAAAAATAAATGATTCAAAAAATAGCGTTACTTACCATCTTGTATAGGATCCCATCTTCAAAGCTTGTAATCTGTGGAGGAGATCATTGTAAAATAAAAACCCCTTTGGAGTGACGCAACTCTTGTCCTGCATCGCATAACATCCCGACGTTAATGACAGCTCTGCAGCAGAGAACTTAAAGGGTGTTTTTTTTTTAACCCAGTATTTCTTCTCCAGGAAAAACCCGGGTTTTTAGACCCGGGTTTTTCACATTTGGAGATGTGAAAGGGGTATGAGAGATAACGGCTGTGACGACAGATCCTTTGTCTCACTGCAAGACTTATGAGTGACAGCATTAAGTGCTGAGTGAAGTTTATCAACATCTAAGCAGCAAGCTGTTCTGTGCAAAACAGTGCCTGAAATGTGCATACACTAGAGGAAGGGTCCTGAGTATAATTTAGACATGGGCCTCCTTAAATTTAAGGACCTAGGGCCTTCAGAGATCTGTACGTCACCCAAATTCCAGAAGCTACTTGCGGAATCCGGGTGATTTTCTGGCAGTGCGCATGTACACGTCAGATGTTAAGATACGGATCTCCAGGCAGCCCATCCCCTTTGCTCCGTTTTCGTTTGCCAGACATGTGAATGAATAAGAAGGAGAAAAACAGCTTCTAACCTTTGAACAGTTTAATGAAGCATCTATATATACAGCAACACAGTAAAAGTAAACATTCAAGTATAACAAGCATAAAAGCAAGTGGATCACTATTTAAAAGTAGTTTAAAACAGCAACCAACGCGTTTCACCTGCCATCAACAGCCTTTGTGAAGGTGTATGAGCTGATAGTGTGGAGGGCATTTAAATAAGGATGCTCATCAATGAACTTCTCTGAAAGTCTAGCAGTTTTATCAATGCGCAAAGTACAGCAAAATAAACATTTAAGTTATTTGGCATCAGTTAAAAAGAATTAGATACACACTTATGGTCAAATGAGAACCCATATAATTACTAAAAATGAAATGCATCTAGCTGCTAAAAACGAGTCTCGCTGCCAATAATCAATAAGGGGACATTACATAGATTTAAAGAAGATTTTCAGCTGTAATTTGCTTGTTTGTTTTGACGGTTATTAAAATAAATTTTAATATGCATATGTCATCACTTTAAAGCAATGGGTGGACGCTCTGCTAAAATCATGAAAAAAACAAACATAGGTAGAAATGTGTATACATAGTCATCTCCTAAAACCTTTGGGGACTGTAGGAAGGTTTGATTATAAAAGAGAATTGATTATACTTAAAAACAACAAAATACTTAGAAACAATGAAAGTGTTGTCATGGGGGTGACTTAAGCAGTGTTAAGAAACTTTCAAGTAATAACATTAAAGTAAAAACAGTCAAGGATGTTTTAGACTTGGGAAACCCAGGAGCTGTACATATCATAAATGGTCTCATCATAATGCCGTTGTTGTAGCAAGAACATAAACAAAAGTAAAAACATTATACCAAGACTATTTTAAAAAACACCAGTGACTATCTGAAAGAGTGCTGGCATCCTTAAAGTGCTAAAATCATTCATAAAATAGGATATAATGTGTTTCCTAAAATGATCATTAAAATAATAAGAATTTGTACATATTCAATGGCCATAGGGGGAAATTAAACTGGGATGCGGTTATATATAATAATATACATGAAGAACGTTTTTGACGTGATGCTGTTTGCTCTGGACACATCTATGAGTATCAAAAGATGCAACTGTAAAAACGGGAGGTGGAAACATATATGTGCAGATATAACTATATTGTGCTTAGAAATCACCCTAGAGTATCAATGTATCAATGTATTTTCCATTAAAAAAAATTAATGATTTTGTTTTCACATTTTCAAAAATCCAAATGGACCTTTTTAACAGTTATAGAAAACTAAACTTGCTTTTTTTTATTTTTTTTTCCAAAAAACCTGGTTAAATTATTTTTCTGGATGGGGTAAACAGCTTTCTAGTATAAGTAAATACATTTGTAACTAGTAGAAAACCAGTTTAAAATCAGGTAAAAGAGTATTACCTTTGTTTAGGGAACATTCTTGACATGCTAGAAGGGATATCATATTGGAAAGGACAATTCTCCCCCTAAAATGTGATTGACAAATTAATAAAAATTGGTTGTCTAGTATAGTTGTTTAAAGGTAAAAATAATACATTTATCAAAACATTAGTTTAAGATTGAATTACACTGCGCTGCTAAGCATAGCCGTCTTAACAGTGTTGTAGGCCCTGGACAAAGCAATGCACAGGGGCCCCTACTCACCCTTTCACAGGAATAAAAACATAACCAAAACTTTAAAACATTCAGTGTTCATCCAGTATTTATGCTCCTGTTTATCTGCCCCCTCCTTCTGTGCCCATTCAGACTTTATGCCTCCTCTTTGAGTGTCCAGTTTATCTGCCCCCTTCTTCTGTGCCCATTCAGTCTTATGCCCCCTCTTTGAGTGTCCAGTGAGATTTATACCCCCTCCGACTCTGTATCCAACCAGCCTTATTGCCCTTTTCCTTCTGTGTCCAGCCAGCCTTATTTTTCCCTCCTGTTTTCAAAACATTAGTTTAAGATTGAATTACACTGCGCTGCTAAGCATAGTCGTCTTAACAGTGTTGAAGGCCCTGGACAAAGCAATACACAGGAGCCCCTACTCACCCTTTCACATGAATAAAAACATAAACCAAAACTTTAAAACATTCAGTGTTCATCCTTATTTATGCTCCTGTTTATCTGCCCCCTCCTTCTGTGCCCACTTAGACTTTATGCCCCCTCTTTGAGTGTCCAGTTTATCTGCCCCTCCTTCTGTGCCCATTCAGTCTTTATGCCCCCTCTTTGTGTGTCCAGTTTATCTGCCCCCTCCTTCTGTGCCCATTCAGTCTTTATGCTCCCTCTTTGAGTGTCCAGTTTATCTACCCCCTCCTTCTGTGCCCATTCAGTCTTTATGCCCCCTTTTTGAGTGTCCAGTTTATCTGTCCTCTCCTTCTGTGCCCATTCAGTCTTTATGCTTCCTCTTTGAGTGTCCAGTTTATCTGCCCCCTCCTTCAGTAGCCATCCATTCTTTGTGACTTTTTCGTAAAAAGTCATCCCTGGGGGAGGCGGAGTTCAGACTCAATAGATCCCCGATGCTACAAGTTATTTTCAGCTCCTGCTGCAGTATTTGTTGGGGCCATGGGCAGTTGTCCAAATTGCCTAACTGATTAGATGGCCCTGCGGCTAAGACATACCTCAAAACAGTACTTTGTATCACATTTCTGGTTCTCTAAGTCTCCTACTGTGTACTCAGCTATGTCATGTTAGCGCTTTTATTCTGCCTCTCTGATTATCGTGGTGGTCATCTGCAAGTGTGTGCGGTTCTCAGTACAGCGCTCTCTGTATTCCCACGCTCCTTGTTATTCGTCCTGGGCTGCACAATGTGTGCAGTTCTCTACTTAGTGTCTCTGTACTATAGGCTTCAGTGGTATACCCACCATGGCAGTACCTACTGTTCAGTACTAATCATCTCCACTGTATCTGCTGTTATAACCACGATCATAGTTGTCACTAGTCAACTCTAATCACCATTGCAGACTCTATAGTTTTCCTTGTGGCCTTCTCCTCCTTCTCCTTCTCCACTGTGGTTCCTATTGATTTTCTGTGTTCCTGGTGACTTCCTTCCTGGTATACTACATGTGTGTCGATGGTCATTCTCTCCTCATGAATCAGCCAATGAGCAAGTCTTACATCAAAACCCAAATTCTACCAACAACCCTGGGGTTCTTGAGTCAGATCCCAGAATCCCTGACATAATTGGTCCAGTTCACACATATACATAATAATAATTGTTACAATGTTATACAATGTTTTAAAAAGAAGTTAGATATTAAGTTCTGTTTCTGGGCAGATGGAATGACGGCTTTATTTTCGGTCTCCCATGTTGACATCTGCTTTTTTTGTCAATTAATCACAGATAAATCTTGAATAGAAATATTACAATTAGTGGTCATATTTTGTCTTAAATTAATAAAGATTTAACAACAAATATGATAGTGACATTTTTTAAGACTAAACATTTTCATAATCAGGCTCAGGGTGTCAACTGAATATGAAACTCTATACAGTATTGTATTTGTATTTATATTAACTATGGGCCAGATCCTAAGCTAAGCACGCTAGCCAATGGCGTAAAATCGGGCATTTGTATTTACTTTGCATGTGCGCGGCAGGTGTTATGCCACGTAACTCGTAACATACGTACCATCCGCGTAAAAACAAATGAAGGGGCGGGGGCATCAATGCGACACCTGTAATTATGCTTTGGAGGCGGAGGGAGGCATTTAAATTGGACAGTATGGGCTGGGTTTGGCCGTCACGTACGTAAATCCATTACGTACGTCAGTACTTACGCTAGGAAAAGTTAAGGTAGGGTTTGGGCAGCGTAAAACAGCCAAAGTACGTACGAGCAAGGGGAGTGCCTAGGGGAGTGCATAGAAGATATGCTACGCTTTCTAACGTAACTAGCCCGTAGGTCTGGATTTACCCCTATGGCACTGATTCAGTGATAATAAGAGAGGAAAGTTACTCCTGGGCAAAACCATGCTGATTTTAGGGGAGTCAAATTTTATCAGTTGCAAACAGTATTATAGCTGAAAGGTGATGTTTCCCAGCCCAAGTTTAAATAACAGTAAAAGTAATGCTGGTCAGTATCTGTGTGCATTAAGCATAAACTACCAATGGCTGACTATGGCATTCACGCCATTCATACCAGAAATAATCACACAGACAACAATATGCCTTTTAAAGGGGACATAGATTTATTAATTCATACATTTTTGGACTATGAATTTTAGAATCTGTAAAGGTGGCACTGATAGCCGTTGGGAGTCAGCTAAGAGGAGGTAAATTGTAACGGAGGACAGGAACCCCCTGCCCTCGGCACTTCCGATGGTAATGGTCAGCGTAAGAGCACAATCCCTGTCATACTGCACACCCTGGCAAATCGGGAACCAGCCAGCCTGTGTAGCCTCCTGCTATATCTCGAAGGGGTGTGTCTTCCCTGTACCATACCTCAGGCCGTAGACTAGTCCCCGATCTTGCTGACAACCCCATCGCTACTGCCAACCTATGCCACATCTGCAAATAAAACAACATGCTAGAAAAAACAACTTAGGGAGGGAGGGAGGTCAGAAAATTTCTCAAGAGACTGGACACCAGCCTGCGTTATATACTCCCACTTAGCTGACCTTGTGCTAAGACCTATATACCCCGACAGCAACAGATCCGGCATTCCCTTCCTGGAATAAAATCATAGGTTATAATCATGTTTTAAGCAAGGTAATAGGTACTTATGTAACTAATTTCTACATTACACACACATGCACATTATAGACTAGCATTGCAAAATGTTAGTATCATGTAACCTCTGCTTATACCAAGCACATCCTTATCGGCATGGAAGGGGAGGGTTAGGGTTAGAATTAGGGAAACAATTGGGGTAGTTATTTCTCTTACCTATCAGAGCACAGTGTTTTGTGCTCCGGGGATCGATTGCAATGCCTCATCAAGGCATAAGCAATCGATATCGCAGCCAGTTCAAAACTGGTTTTGAGAGAACGGCCCTATTGAAATAGGGCCGTTCTTACTGCGGACCCGCAACCGCAACCCACAACCGCTTGAACCTAGGTCACATCAGCAGCATCAAATTACTCCTGTAAAATAAAACAAAAAATTATATATAAAGCTTGTAAATGGCATGTAAGAGAGCACTAAAATGAAATAATACCTTAACCCACCTGTTACAAGCTGTTACGCTATTTGCAGCAGCTCGAACTCTATCCCCAACAGGCTGTAGCACAGCAACGGTTGTTGGTAGACAGCCAGGACTCTGTTGACATCATAGGTTGTATTAGAGACACCACACGCCAGACTCATCTTTCTCTCCCAACGCACTGCCTTCACCTCCCCTCTCTGTCAATCTCTACACTGGCTTCCTGTCCCTTTCAGAATTCTCTTCAAGCTCCTCACCACAACTTACAAGACTCTCTCCTCCTCCACCGCCCCCTATCTATCCTCCCTTATCTCCATCCACACTCCCTCCCGTACCCTCCGCTCTGCTGGTGACTGTCACCTCAACTCCAACCTGATAACTACCTCTCACTCCCGCATCCAAGACTTCTCCCGGGCCGCCCCTCTCCATTGGAACAACTTACCACATCCTATCAGGCAATCCAGTACCCTCCAATCCTTCAAACGCTCCCTCAAAACCCACTTCTTCAGGCTAGCCTACCTTTTCTCCACGTAAGCTTACCTGCCCTTACCATCTTCATCACTGTGTCTCCTGTTTATTTGCCCTCTCTCACTTAGTATGTTAGCTCTTATGAGCAGGGTCCTTTTCTCCCTCCTGTCATCACCCCTCTACCTTGTCCTCATCACTTCCACCTTTTTCTCTCTACTGTCTGTCTTTGTCCTTATTCACCTGCTTCTACACATATATCCAGCATCTTTTTTCCTTACATATTGTTCTGCTTTTTTTTTTGGTACTGTATTTTAATTTTGCTTTATACGTATTGTATTCCTTATTCATGTTTTTTATACCCTCTCTTAATTATTGTATTGGATTGTATTTGTAACTATTGTCTTTGCTCTTGCCTCTGTACGGGTCTGCGGATACTGTGTGGCGCCTTATAAATAAACGTTAATAATAATAATAATAATAATAATAATAGAGTGGTCCCGGCTGTTACTTAGCAATCAGGACACGTTGAATGTGTCTAGGCATGTCTGCAGTGAGCTGCTGGCACGAGTATCTGTAACAGGTCTTGGCAGCTGCTGTTTATCAGCCGAAATTGTAGCTGGGAGGCAGGTCTCACTCTCTAACGATCATTGGCTGCATATGTGTTTAAATTAATGGCAGAGAGATCTCTCCCTTGTCGTGTCCTCTGACCATCTTGCTGTTGTTCCTGTTCGTTAGCCCTGCTCCCTTCAGGGCACTTGTTTGATCATTCCCTTGCCTTTGTTTTCTCTGTCTTGTTTCTCTTGTCATCTCCTGTGCCTGCATCCTGTTCTTCTTTTGCACGTGTGCTCTTTCATTGTTACCTCCTGTTTATCAGTTACTTTCCCTGTTACTTGTACTATCCTGTGTTCTCGCTCATTGTTTGTGCCCGGCTTGCCCAGTATCCGTGCCCACTCTGTTTGTTTGTCCACCGGTACCAATCCTAGTTTATTCCTATTGGCTGAGTCTGTTCACTATTTCCATGGTCTGCTGTGTCCTGCTGTGTTCAGCCTTTGCTTGCCACAGGTCGTGTATCGGTCCACCCGTGTACTTGCCACAGGTCTTGTATCGGTCCACCCGTGTACCCCGCTCTGGTATATGTGATTGGGTCTAGTCTGTGTTCCCAGATCCTTGTTGTGTCCAGTCTATGGTAGTGTGCTATGTCTAGTTATAGTCTGTCCCCAGTCTTTACTTCTGTACCGTCTATTGATACAACTTCCATTCCTGTTGTGAGGCTTGTCTCTCAAACCCTCCTAACTACTCCAGAAGCCACCACTGGGGCAATGACCTACTGCCACACAAGCCTGTCCCCACCATTAGGGAGGGGCTTTAGCAATGATTTGGCCTCAGTAAGACTGTTACATTGCTTTAAAATATATAAAGAATTAAGACTGCTATAAATTGGAAAAAGAAAATTAAGTTCCTTAGTAACTCAGCTAAGTCATGATTTAATTACTTCCTTCTGTGGCCTCTATTAACCTATGAATAATTAGGTCATTCCTGAAAACATCCTCACGTCTGTGATACCTAAACTGAGAAGCATTTAATTTAAATAATCACATAAAACCACAATTGTTTCCCAAGTCATGCACAGCTTACACAAACCTCTGACCTGACCTGACATGTAATGAGAAACTTGTTTTAGGATGCAGGATGCTGAGACAACAGGCAGATAATATACCTGTAGTTTAATGCTAAAAGGAAAGGACATATGGGACAGGAATCATAACTGGGTAAGTAATGCTGGGCTGACTGGCCCAATTATTGTGTAGTATGTATGCACTAGTCAGATCATCGGATCAGCTATTCTGCTTAAACAATATGACTATCTTATGATTACCTTTCCGATTTCCCTGCTTACTGGACTGTTTTGTTAGGTGCCAACAAAATTGTAAATCAAAAGTGGATGAAATGATCTCAGCACCAATTGCATGCTGCTGATATATACTTTAATGGCATGGTTTAGAACCTCCATCACAAAGCCTGCAATTACCCTTGTAGCTCTCCCTCTTTGCAACTGAGTGTTGGAAAAGAAATACTCTGCTCCTCATTTAACTAGCAGTATAATAGCAACAAAGTAGGGAGATAAATGGTGTGGGCTCCCAATTTTACTTCCATCAGCACCGAGCTTTACCAGCTTGGCCAAAGAGCACCAAGGCTGGATTCCCTGGGGAAATGTGACCTGCACTATATCATGATCCACTAGGGCAGTGTTTCCCAATCTTGTTCCTCAGGGACCCCCAACAGTGTAGGTTTTCTAGATCTCATGGAGCACAGTTGTGTTCATTACTGACTATTACATTTTAAAGAAAGAAAATGCCCCAACAACACTGCCATTACCAGTTACAGACTATACCATTATATATGTAACATATACACAGGATAGATAATGTCCAGCAACACTGCCATTACCAGTAACACACTATACCATTCTATCTGTAACATACACACTGGATAGAGAATGTCCAGCAACCCTGCCATTACCAGTAACACACTACACCATTCTATCTGTAACATACACACACAGGATAGAGAATGTCCAGCAACACTACAACATGCCCTAATACCTATAACTTACTAAATCATGCCTCAATACATATAACTTAACAAGACATGCCCCGGTACATAATAAAAAATTATTCATGCCCAGATACATATTAATAAATACAACATGCCCTGATACATATTAATAAATACAACATGCCCTGATACATATTAATAAATACAACATGCCCTGATACATATTAATAAATACAACATGCCCTGATACATATTAATAAATACAACATGCCCTGATACATATTAATAAATACAACATGCCCTGATACATATTAATAAATACAACATGCCCTGATACATATTAATAAATACAACATGCCCTGATACATATTAATAAATACAACATGCCCTGATACATATTAATAAATACAACATGCCCTGATACATATTAATAAATACAACATGCCCTGATACATATTAATAAATACAACATGCCCTGATACATATTAATAAATACAACATGCCCTGATACATATTAATAAATACAACATGCCCTGATACATATTAATAAATACAACATGCCCTGATACATATTAATAAATACAACATGCCCTGATACATATTAATAAATACAACATGCCCTGATACATATTAATAAATACAACATGCCCTGATACATATTAATAAATACAACATGCCCTGATACATATTAATAAATACAACATGCCCTGATACATATTAATAAATAATACATGCCGCTACATATTAATAAGTAAAACATGCCCCATCTGGTTTAGTGATCAGCCAGAGTTCCGGAAACACTAGGGATGCGAGACAGAGTAGGCCGTATTGAAGGTCCTGGACCAGCGCAGCTGGCAAAACCCAGGGATAGGCTGTGTCTAACCCTAAAATTCCCATGCTTTGTGACACTACAGGGAGAACAGCTATAAGTAGACCTTCTTTTTTAGATAAGTGGGACCAGATTTATTGACTCTCAGCTGTGACGGGTGAAAGGGTAAATAATAATACAGCATCCAGGTCCGTCCAATGCTGAACCCTTACTAAAAATCCCACTGCTACGGAGAAGTAACTGCAGCATAATCCCAAGACAGGTAGAAATATCTTCAAAAAGTCCTTGTGACAAGATAAATGGATGGTGTTAAGTTCAGGAGTTGTTGGAGGGAAAAGGTCAGGTCCTTTACGCTCCATGCGGTGATGGTGCATGGCCTGGCACCCACTATTGTCATACTAGACTTCCAGTGGAAAGTATTCAGGGAGCATGGATGTTACAGTCCCTTTGCCTGTACTTATCCTCTTGATGTTCTGTTAGCAGGATTTTAAAAAATATCCGCAAGTATCCAACAACATAAAAAGATTTAAGTGGGGATGAGAGTAGCTCCATAAAATGCAGCCACATCAGCAGGGACACCCACAGGAAGTCTAATAGAGCATTATTACGGTGGAATAAGCAGGCCTTTTATGTAGGTTACTTTTGGTAAAATTAAGTAGGAAAAAAGAACTTTATTATAGGACATATAGTCTATTATGTCATATGATAAAACTCTTTATTCCTCCATAATTGTGTTAAATGTATCCCCCAAAATAAGGCTGTATGTTCCCTGCATAATATGGCTCTATATCATATAGTGCCTTTTTAAGGGGGAGAAGAACATAAATGCCTATTGTATAGTTTGAACACAATTGATGAATTTAAATCTTTATTATAGAGTATATAGAGCCCTATGGCAATCATGTAAAAGAGGAAGAAGATTTTTTTTTATAAGGCATACAGTTCATAGTTCCCATAATAAATCTCCTCAATTGTGCTCAAATTATCATCAGAATAGGTCTCTTTACCCCTTCTCCCCTTATTACTTCTATACTTTTTTCTCTCTGCTCTTCTACTATGTAACTGTAACTTAGCTCTGAATAGGTACTGCATATGTGCAATACCTATCACTTCACAATGGAATGCAGCCACCCGATGCTGCATTTCATGTGGAAATCAGCTTCCGCAATGGGGGCAGGGCCTCCCACTATAAGATACACATGGTGGGTGATGTTTGGCATTTAAATCACAAAGTAAGGGCTGGGTTTAGCCCTTACATAGGATCCTCTATTTGTCCCTCTGTGTTTTGTGCTTTTTGGTGCTATCCTCTTGTACCATTCTGTTTGTGACAGTCTGCCTGTGTTCATTCTGTTGTACACACTCTCCATACACTCTGCCCTGTACTCAGGCTCTGTGTAATCTGCACATACTGTGGTCATTATTGTGCAGTTCTGCTCCAGCTGTAATAACCCTGTAATATTTACCTGCACTTCAGTATGTCTGGACATTACTGTGCAGCATTTCCCCAGCTATACTCACCTTGCATACTTACCTGCATACTACTCACCTTGCATACATACCTACACAGACAGGAATACTTATCAGTATTCCTGTTGGTCTACAAGAGTCATTACTGTTGTCTGTTGGTCTCCTTGTCCTTCAACCTTGCTTGGGATTGTCCATTGGGGGCCGCAATGTGCTAATGGTGCACAGCCGAGTCTATTTTAACCATCATGGGCTCTGGCAAATACCGTCAAGTAGTATGACTCTGCGCCCTGGTGTGTGAGTCTTATAACAAGTTTTTTTTAATAAATAATACATTTTAATAAATTATTTTCATAGTGTTATGTGCATTCTGCTCAGTGGTGTGCATCGACTCCCAACTCTTCTGGCTGCTGGGACTCCCACGCAGTGATTGGTGGGATCATTAGCCTCTATGTGTATGGCTACTGGGACTCCTGCATCGATACTGATCATGCAGCCAGACATTGTTGAGCAACCAGAACGCTCCTGTGTCTTGCACCAGGCTGACACTGGGACCTTCTCCAATGAATACAGTGGCAAACGCAGGATTTTGAAAGGGAGGTTTCCAATATGTGTAATATATGTGGGGTATATTAGCAACATTTTGGAGCCCGAAAACTGAACAAATAAGCTCCACCTCATTCAAGCTATGCTCCCGCCCCGCCCCACTGATATACAGCACGGTGCAAAGATGACCCCTAGCCTGTGAGCGTGTGTGTTAGGGAATAAGACTGTCATGCAGCTTAGGTTGAAGTACTGTTTAAAATTGTAAAGATCTAATTAATATGATGTTAAAAAAACATATGTAAAATGATAATACTGATAATTGGTCGTACTATCTGACTGCAAAAATATCTAAGACCTCCATTAACGTTCTTTGTGAAAGCATGAAGTTTATAATGTAGATTTAAAAAATATTACAAATTAAATAAATCTACATTAAGGAATTGCATTGTTATTGTCTGTAACAAGTCCTGTTTTTGATATTTTGAAGTAATTTATAATTTACTTCTTTTACGCATTAAAATAGTAATTTTATATTGCAGGAACAGATCTAATAACATTAGCAATGTACAAGGCATTAGTAGAGCACATTACACAATGGACCAGAGCTTATTCAGTGCATAAGCCAGTGGTTCCCAAACTTTCTCAGTTTGAGGCACCCTTAGGGTCTCCATATTTTTTTTCAAGGCACCCCCTAAGACAAAAATAGAACAGAATACAATAGGAAATAGAAACATTCCGAGGCACCCCGGTGAGAGCGTCGCGGAAATGAGTTACTCCTGGGCTAAACAATGTTGATTGCAGGGGAGTCATGTTTCATCTGTTACAAAGAGTATCAGAGTTGAGAGGTAATGTTTCCTATCCCAACTCTAAATAACAGTGTGATAGTAAAGCTGGTCAGTATCTGTGTGCAGTAAGCAATTCAACATAGTTTAGCCCAGGAGTAACTAATTTCAAGCACTTACTTAAGTCTGAATCCAGCCCATTATCCTTAAATTAAAAAGCATCAGACTTCCCAATCATCACAGAAAAATTACATTACATACATCTTTATTTCAGTGCAGTACATAGATCATAGGCATGGGATTAATATTTGCACAGTCAAATTTGTACTGAACCAACATTCTTTTACTGGCAAGATTTTTAATGAAACGAAAGTTAAAAGTATAAATGACCCAATATTTTTTCTCTTGCTAATTCTCATTGTAAACCACTGGTTTTATCCAGCCACTAAGTTGAAACCTCAAGTATATTGAAAGTGAAAAAAATATATTACAGTGACAAATCAATAAGTTAAAGTTAATCATTAACCTCCTTTCATGTAATCTTGTAATAAACCTCAATACAAAAAAACAGCTTCTTTGATCACTGCTAAAATGTTGCCTTCTGGCTACTGATAAAAATGCTGTTGTGATTATATACAAAAAAAATAATAATTATCAAATTTCAAAATATCTGTATCTTCAACAAACTCCTATCTTTTAAGTATAAAGCTTATTAATAAATATTATTGGTAGTTATAGAAATCAGTCTTGAAATTATACTATAAGAAAACGTATTGCCTGATCTCAGCAAAACCACAAAGAGCTGATGGGAAGGGGGCAGGGGTGGTTCTGTCAACAAAAATAGAGTTGGAGAGGTGGAATTTCCTACATTTCATCTAAATTAAAGACATTCAATATGTGTGTGCACTAAGCTAAATATTTTCCATGCGCTTAAAAGACAGATATTCTTAGCACACATTGTTTAGAAAGTGACATATAAATTACCTGTCAAAAGAACAAAGAACATAATCTTTACATAAAAACACAAAATATTAGAGTGCAATTCCATGGGTTCAAAAGTCAAAAAGTCTCTCTCTTAAGCCATAGTGTAAAAACTGCATAATAAAGTATAATAGTCAAGAACAATATTTAAATGCAGGTTTGTTTCATGTTGAAATGTTTAGTTTTCCTTTTAGCCAGTTAGACACTCTTTGTCCGTGCATATATACCCATTTGCATATCAATCAAAACACAGTAAAAATAAAATCAATAATATAAATAAATGCACGTTTTAGTAGTCCAGTCTTGTACCAGGCCTAGTTGGCTTCTTTGTGACCTCTCTACTGGTATCTTGTGCCCTGATCCTCTGATTAGAAAATATGGCTGTTGCTGATTGGTGCTGATGACTTTTTGGTAAGTATTGCTGTGGCATTGCAGTTCTTTCATGACTAGTCTTATCTGATTTGTGTTTTTTGTCAGGGTCAACAGTAGCTGCAGGCACAGTGTACAAACCTTTACTTGTGATGCCCTGAAAAGTCTGCCTTTCTCCTTGGGCTGCACTGTTTATGGAAGAGTCGTGTCCATTTGTTGTTTGCATACCTTTTTCAGCACCGCGTGCATTTCTAGTTTCCGGTGCTGGTTCCCACTCAAGGCTACCGCTCTTTAACATTTGAAGTTGGTTTGATGCTCCCCCTTTATTTTGTTGCTTAGACCTGTCAGCTAAGATGTGTTGAGGTTTTGATGGAGCTGTTGTGATTGGTGTTCCAGTAGCTGGGCCTGGCACGCCGGACTTTTTCCCACCACCAAATATGTCAGTATTCAGCCTGGTGTTGTTTTCCTTTGTTGCCTTACATGCAAAGTCGGTTTGATTTTTCCCCAACTGTTTTTTACCATTCTCATGTGGAACACATGACTGTACAGGGGTTATAAGCTGCATTGCATCTATCACCAAAGGTTTCCGCTGACGAGGAATATCAGCTATAGATTTTCCATTGTTGAAATCCAGATCTTCTTTGCGTTTCTTTTCCATGTCTCGGTTGTCCCATACAGTAGAATCAATATTGATTATTTCAGTAGATCTGCAGTGTGGCTGAAGTCTTTCCTGTGACTTCACATAATTGTGCTGTGTGGCAGTAAGGGAAGATGTGAAGACATCAGAGTCCAAAGCCCCTCCTGAATCAACATCCTCTTGCCAGTTATATAGCAAGCCTTTGTCAGGGACAGTAGTCTCAGAGGAAATTGAGGAATAAACAGTAGATACTGAATACAAAGGAACCATGTTATTATCCATTGGGATATCAGTCTCCTTTTCAAATCCTACTTCAGTCCTTGTGGGTAAGGTCACATTTGAAGCTGGTTTCAGAAGAGATATATCCTCACCAGATGCACCACTCTGTTTGCCTCCAAAGTCAGTAGTATCTGCAAAGTATCTGTTCTTTACCCATATACTGCTTGCACAGAAAAAAAGAAGAGCTGAAAAATAAGCAATGCATCCTCCTCCCAAAATCCCAAGTCCAACTGTACCAAAAGGATTCATATAGCCAATTGCTAATAGCACAATAGATGCAATAAGCAACAAGGCTGACACAATGCCAATCACTGTTATGAAAACATACTTCATTTGTATACCAGTGTCTTTCCTGCCTTCTTCCATGGCTACAGGAAAGTGATCTGTCCTCTCACTGTGAAGAACCTGTTACATGGTTACTTTATACATTTACCCAGCCAGTAACTTGAGTCACCATTTATTTCCCTGCTCTCTCCTCCTCCAATATGCAAAAGAGTCTAAACAAACAACAGCACGGTCAGTACCTGCAGAACAAGAAAAACAACTTGGTGCGATGTGCCCTTTTTACTGAAATACACATTCTTCTTCTTTACGGTTCCATGATATGTACAAGTATCAGTATGCACTAGACAATAACAATAAAAGCTGAAAAGCTGTCTGTGTGTTTGTGCGTTTGTGTGTATAATATATATATATATATATATATACACACACACAGACAAGGAAGGTAGGATCAGGGGAGAGGCACCAATTAGGACAAGGTGGATAACAAATTTAGAACAGAGAAATAGAATCAAGGTTGAATGTGCAAAGAATAAATATCAAACAAAAAAACACTTTTGCTTTAGTAAACGGATGGTTTCTTAGGAAAAAAAGACTTATATTTACATGATTGCATCTATATATCATAATGGTCACCACAAACACTAAATAACCATTATGAAAGAATAGAACCAGATAGGCGCTGATTGAACCAATCCAGGATTTTGAAAGGGGGGTTTCCAATATGTGTAATACATGTGGGGTATATTAGCATATTGGGGTAGATCCAGAACTACGTTTGCCATACGTTTATTTGCGTAGCGTATTTTCGTGCGCTCCCCGTTCACTCCCCTCGGCACACCCCTTGAACGTACGAATTTTGTCAGGATACGCTTTCCAAACCCTACCTTAACTTTTTCCAACGTAACCGCAGTCATACGCACACGTACGTATGGCCTAGGCGAATTTACGCAGCTACGCACGCCCATACTGTACACTTTAAATACCACCCCCGCCTACTTCACGTATTTCAGACGTATTTTGGACACACATAAAATTGGCACACGTAAGTATTTACATGACACATACGTGAATGGCCCATACGTTCACAATTACGCTACAGAGCATATTTTCTATGGTGCGCATGCACAGTACTTACCAAAGGGCGAATTTACGTGTCCGCCACGCGTAAATTCGCTCCGAAGCGTTGTTCTGGATCAGGCCCATTAATTGTAAATAGTAAATGGATATCTGCACTGACCTAAAGGTTGTAAAGCACAAGGTGATACAATATTAAGTAGAATGGAATAACCTATTAATGCCCTTGGGTGCTACTTAAATTTCATATACATAGAATGCTTGAAAAAAAAAGAAGAAAAAGAAATTCTTAATGTGCACTCTTAGCTAGTACAACCCTTTAAAGTAATAGTATAATTATAAAAGTTTTAGACTTTATTGAGTATCTTAAAATGCGAAATATCAGTTAAAAAGGTGAATAGGGAAGGTAGGGAGTGAAATTAAAAAATTCCCAACATTTTGGAGCCCGAAAACGGGATAAATAAGCTCCGTCCTGTTTAAGGTCTGCTCCCGCCCCACCCCCACTGTCATGTCGCACGGTGAAAAATTACCCCTAGCCTGTGAGCGTGTGTGTT
This sequence comes from Limnodynastes dumerilii, assembly GCA_011038615.1. Classification (NCBI taxonomy): domain Eukaryota; kingdom Metazoa; phylum Chordata; class Amphibia; order Anura; family Limnodynastidae; genus Limnodynastes; species Limnodynastes dumerilii. The sequence continues at coordinate 140,540 of WWET01003580.1, forward strand.
AGGGAATTAGACTGTGATGCGGCAGAGGTTGAAGTACTGTTTAAAATTGTAAAGAGCTAATTAAGATGACAAAACATATGTAAAATGATAA